>JAPKLY010000057.1:1109464-1136308 GCA_026898435.1 Prunella vulgaris | reverse complement strand
CGAGCAACTTGGACTTGGCCACGTGGGCTTGTTGCCTCGCCATCTCTTAGCTGGACAAGTAAGGTGGGGAGCAGCCTGGCGAGCAACTTGGACTTGGCCACGTGGGCTTGTTGCCTCGCCATCTCTGAGCTGGACGAGCAAGGTGGCGAGCAATTTGGACTTGGCCATGCGGGCTTGTTGCCTCTCCAACTCTGAGCTGGACGAGCAGCCTGGCGAGCAACTTGGACTTGGCCCCGCGGGCTTATTGCCTTGCCATCTCTGAGCTGGACGAGCAGCCTGGTGAGTAACTTGGACTTGGCCATGTGGGCTTGTTGCCTCACCATCTCTGAGCTGGACGAGCAAGGTGGCGAGCAACTTGGACTTGGCCTCGTGGGCTTGTTGCCTCGCCATCTCTTAGCTGGACGAGCAAGGTGACGAGCAACTTGGACTTGGTTTAAATTCCTTTTATCAACAATATTCACCACACATTCATCCGTCTTTTCGTTATTAATTTGATTTGAAAAGATCATTAAATAAATACATTTGCCTATATTTTTGCTCAATTATTTCATTAGATCTTGTAGGACATGTGCTCAATTATCCTCTCCACACCACATTAATCCTGCTACAATCTAAAATTCATAATGACCATCGCCCTTAATTTTCATTATTTGTTACAAATAGTTTAATACTTCAGAGAGATAGAATGAGTGAAGTTTGTGAAATTATGAACACTTTGAGTCCGCTTGCGGATTATCTATAGAGAAAATTATAAATCATGTCATTAGGTAAAAAAATTGATACTAAAGAAGGACACCTAAATATGTATGTGCTTACCGATTATTGTTGAGGTTTTTCTTTCTTGTCAAAACACTTTTGCACTGAACAACTTTCAACTATTGATAATTTGTACTTGAACAAGCTATGACCGTGTTTGCTTGATGTTTGGATTTTTTCCTTGATTTTTGGAGGATCACATGGGTTTACATTTGGTATTGATTCAACAAGATTAGTGGTTTCTGAGTTGGCAAGCTTTCGCACTCCCTTAGGCAAATCAGTTTCTCCTCTGGATTGTACGTACTAAACGCTTTTTTCATTCCAACAACAGTATTATCAGAATAATTCTCAAAGTGTTCATTCGGATCGCCTCTAACCACTGATTCTAAATCTAACTTTCTCTAGAAAGAATAAACAACATCTACAGGTATTAGTTTGTCTGCATAAATATACTTCTCTATCTTTTACACACAAGACAAACCATATACATTTAAGATATGTTTACACTCGCTCATTAAAAAATATGGAGACTTTACCTCTTTCACCTCATCAAAGAACTTTTTTCGAAGCTATTATAGGGATCATACCTCGTAAACCATTGTATATTAGTGATATAATGTTATGTAGAGCCACATTCATACTCTTCTCAAAAGAAGCCTTATTTTTAGTGCGACAAGCCTCGAATAAGTATCACATTTGACCTAACCCCTCTTGAAATTGGACATTGAATTTTCAAGCATCCTCTTCAAGGCCGAATAATGATTCTCAACCCTAAAATGAAAAGTACATGTAATAATTATAATGAATGATGTAATACTTTAAAATAATAAAGAATTATTATTTATATACTTATTTATTGTGGTATTTCTACAAAGCGTTACTTTATTAGTCTGAGCACTCATAAATCTTTCTTTGTAGGGGTTGGACCAATGGTCTATCATGTACTTCACCGGTTTCATATTATGAGGAAACTTCGAGTGAAGCTCACTAACAATATCTTCAAAATCTTTCTTCAAATCGGAGTTTTAGATTTTATTGAAATGTGGATAAAATATTTCCCACTCATTGTCATTCATAAAGTCACCATTGCAGTTAGCCAATATATTAAGGTCAATGTGCCATGTGCATAGGAAATATTGGGCTAGCTTGTCGAAACACGATGGGCACTGCATTCATTATGGTCTTTTCATGATCCGCAATCATAACAGTGAGGAGAGAAAGCAATGGAGAAACTCACCCAATAATTCTCTCAACACACCTGGGGCCCAAGTGTAGTTCTTTCTTTCTCGGATAAGAGATACAAGAAAGCAATGGAGAAAGTCAATCCCATCGATCTCATACCCACTATCTCTAGATAAGGTAATTTGCAACTATTCATCTTCTGTGTGCAGTCAATGAAGAGTACTTTTGGAAAAATAGGTAAATATGATAGGAACTGGATGCACAAATACCCATACAATATATTTGTTGTTCCACTTCTTCTAGTAATATAGAAAATAATTTTCTCCATCAAATTTCTCACTACATACTGCAACTGTGTTAAACCGTAATATTGGTTCATTCTATGCTTCTTTCATAAATTGTATATGATTCTAACTGAAGATTTATTGTGTTTATCCTTAACCTTTAACATCTAAATACTTCCTTTGGAGGAGCATTATATGTTGATATATCGATCACAAATCTTTCCCCCCCCCCCTCTTAGATAAATGACTAACATATGAATGACCATTGAAATACTTTGTTATTGGGTGATTATGTGTACCGCATTTGACATCACATGTCCAATCAAAAGGTGAATCTTGTATGCTCTTTACCAAAAATGGACACCCACATTTCATCATATCTATCGTCCTTTCACTGACTTGATCATCTTCTGTTGGTTGCAGATAAACAATAACAGGTGCATGGGGGGGGGGGCGAACACACCTGTAGGTACAGATTTTTCAAAAATTATGTGTTCACAGTGGACTAAAGAGCACAGGTAGCCTGATAATACGGTCAGTGGACTTTTGAAGGTCCCCTGACAGGTAACCTGTATTTTAATCAAAGTATGAATTTAGCAGTAGATTAAATGTATACACTTTATCAAAAAATTTATCAACTCAGACAAAAGGAATAAATCTGTAAGAACACAGAGGATTTGTAGTGGTTCAGAGTTAAACTCTCCTACATCCACTTTTCCTGACTTAACAAGAGAATTCCTTAGCACCAGGAATTCCTTGTTTTAGAGTGCCAAGGTGCACTAATCAAGAACAGCTCCACTTGATCTCTAGGATTATCCCTAAGTCCTAGTCCTCTCTAGATTTCAGACTGAGATAATAACTCAGCTTACTTTCTGACCACTCTTAGCCTTGAACCTTTTACAATTTGAGGGCTTTGAGTATTCCAACTATGGTTGAAGTAACCCTTTACAATATAGATCAGATTCTAGGTAGGGTTATCGCAGTAGGCTTCTAAGAATATTACAATGTAAGCCTAAATACAGTGTTGTGTTCTAGACAAAGTAAGCACTTGGGAAACAAGTGTAATTTCGAGTGCTTGAGAGTGATGAACTTTAGAGAACTTGAATTCTGATGAGCTTGATTGTTTCCCGTACTTATCTTCTTCTTCAACTTCTGGATTTATAGCCATGATTTGAAAGACTATCCGTTGGAGAGATAATTTCAAATTATGCTATTTTGGTAGTCTAACATTCTTCAAAATCTTTCAGATTTTGGGGTGTTCAAATATGTAAATCTTTGTAGTCCAACATTCTTCAAGATCTTCTTCAGATTTTGGATAGTCAACTCCAAGCATTAATGGTTGTGAGCTCATTAAATGCCTGCTTAGAAATAATGCAACCGCATATGAAAAGTGTGTCATCCTAGGTTGTTGGTTGCTTCTGAACATGGTACTGATAGGTCAGTCTTTTGTGTTAGGTCCGTACATAGGTGGCAGCTTCTCATTGGTCTGTCTTTAATTGTTCCTCAGACCAGTCAAACGGTTATATTAAAGTTCTCTGTCTTTTCATCAGGTGACTTGGAACATTCCTTTTGTTGCATTTAACACTTCATTTATGTATTGCAACTGCCTTCATAAATGCTGAGAACTTATTAAAGAGTCAGGCTTGTTCTTCACAGGAGAGTTATTCAGGTTACTGTGACTTAGTCTTCTGAGGTGTCTTTCTTCAATAGTGGGTGTACTTCCTAATTCTTCATAAGGCTAGTCTGACTAAATCAGGCTGGTTTTGTCCAGGGTAGCCTGACTTTTGCAATCATATTTTTCTATGTTTTTGAGTTAGCCTCCTAACGGTTAGGCTATTTTTCTAAGTCTATACAATTGTTATATCACAAAAGAGTTTTTGGGATTGTTTCAAAACATTTTATTCACTATTTCCCAACAATTTTCCCCTTTTAGATAAGACTAAACACCTAATCTGTCAAACTCTTTATCAGTGAACTTATACTTAGAAAAATTTTGAATTTAGAAGTTCCCCCTGGATGAGTACCTGCAGGTTTGTTAGGCAGTTTATATATTATATAGAAAGAACATTGCAGAGGCCTAACAGATAATGAGATATTATCTTGGGCTCAAAAGGAGTAGATATTTTCATTAAGTAAAAGATGATTACAGTTTACAAGAGTTTCAGACTGTAATCAGAAAGTGATACTACTCTGCCCAAAATAAAATAAAATTAAAGATAAACTTATTTATTTCTCCTTTTTCTTCAGACTTCTTTCATGACAAGCTTCTTCAGAGGTTGGCTCCAGTCCATACTGATTGAAGACCCTCTTCTTCAACTCAATCTTCTTCTTTATAACCTCAGGGGTGTGCCCCTTCAGTCCAGTTTGTTCACAGATCAACAACCACTCACCCAGGATTTCCTGAAGATTGACTTCACCACTTGCATCTACTGGAGGCAAGTACACAATAGGTCCAGGAGCCTTGAAAGGCTGACCTCCATTGTGCTCTTCCCAAGCATTCAGAACCTTGGGATACAATCTAGGCTAGTTTTCTACCATCTTCTGATGGAAAACTTCATCAACTTCAACTCCCTCAAATTCACCAGTCACATAGTAGGAGTACACAAACAACTTCTTGATTTCCTCCTATTGATCTTTGAGATTTTTGGGCATCCATGAGTCTATGTGTGGAAATTTGGCAACTGGCTCACTAGCCTGAGCTTGATTTCTCTTAGCCTACATCCTTCAGTAGGAGTTTTTGGGTGTTCTGGGTGGTGGGAGCTTCATTATCTGACCACTCTCAAAATGTTTCCTCTTCTCCTCAGCCTTCTGCCGATTATGCTCATCTAGGGTCTAGCCTGTATTCACAACTTGAGCAAGGGGACTTAGAGTTGTCTTAAAAAGTTCCTCGGTGGAGAGTACCTTCTCAGGCTGGTTTGGCATAACTTTGGTCAGTGGAGGGGGATTCTCAACAGTCAGCTCCCTCACTTCCTCTTCATCTTCTTGAGTCACCATTACCCTTCTCCTCTTGGTAGCATGTGTATCAGATGATGCACTCCCACCCCACTGGGCAGCCCTCTGCCTCTTTTCTCTGGCCTTAGATAATCTTGTTACCCTTCCTTCATCAGTAATCCCGTTCTTCTTCTCATGAGCTGTTGACAGCTCACCTTCTTTCTCAAGAGAATCAATCTCTTCTCTGACTTCAGAAACAATTTTTTTAGGGTCAGACCCCTTACCTCCAACTGCTGGACCTCCAAGAGGCCTGTCCTGCCTATCCCCCTGCCTTCTTTCCCCCTTCTTGCTAACTCTCCTCGAGGGTTCAGTAAGAGTCACAGAGTGTTTGTCAGTGTCCTATTCAATTACCCTGAGATTGGTGAGACAATACTCAGTCTCTTCATTTAGTGCCTTCAAATAATATGCTACATCATTTCCAAAGTCAGTAAATGTATTCAGCTTCTCTTCAATGATCAGATTAGTGGCCGCTTGTGTGGGCAAGACAGAAAGTGCTTGTCTGCTCTAATCCTGCATCTCTGCTTTCAGGGTAGCTTCCCTGAGTCAGATAGTCCTCCATTCTCTTAATCAGGTCACCAGCCATAGAATCTATGGTGACCTAAATCAGCCTCTCCCTTTCTTGCTCATTCTCTTGTCTGCCAGCCACAATGGCTTGAGCATGTGCTTGCTTTTCTTCCTCCACACTGGCCTTCAGATCAGCTATCTCCTTGGTGAGATGCATTACCATCTGGTCCACATTAGCTGAAAGGTTGGTGAGGAGAGTCACATTTGATCCCTGAACTTGATCAAGGTGATCATCCAGCACAACAGTTTCTATGGATTGTTCTTCTATCAATACTTCTAGATTTTCCATCTTCCCAGTCAAAAGAGTTGTGAGCTCTCTACCTTCATTCTTTGGTTTCCCACTTGCTAGCACTAGACTTTGTATCACACCTTCAATCTGAGCGACATGGGTTGCATTAGGGGAGGGCACTCCTTCCTTTTAAGTAGTCTGAGGTTCAGGCTGGTTGGGAATAGCCTGACCCTCAGTGGCCTATTCTGCTGGACTCCCCTGACTCTCAGTTCCCTAATTCTCAGTGTCCTGTCCTGCTTGAGTCCCCTGACTTTCACTTCCCTAATTCTTAGTGTCCTGTCCTTCAGTAGCTTGTTCCGCAGTAGGCTTTTCCACAGGTGGATTGACTCCCTCAGCCCCTACTCCACCTTTTCTGTCTTCTTCCTCTTTCCCTGATTCCTTCGGCCCTTCTATCAAACTGGCCTCCTCCAACTTCTTGGCTACTAACTTTCCAAACTCCCACTCAGCCAATAGGTGGCTAGTCTTCCTGACTTGGGCAAACTACAAAGCTTCCCTTTCTTCTTTCCTCTAGTAAGATTCTCCCTTCCCTTTTACTGCTTCCAAAAACTCATAAAGGTAACCATCCTTTAACTTCACTAGCATTCTGACTCTCCCAAACATATCCTTGAGAGTTGGATGTGAGCTTAAGGCTGGGTATAGGGTTTCCAGTTCATAGTATGCCTCCTCCTTCAGAGAGTCCAGATAAGTGTATTGGACCTCAGCATTATGATCCACTTCAATCACAGGCAGTATTTCAGTGCCCTGTGTGGTTGAGAGGTCTATTTTGGCTTCACTTTCTGGCTGTTGAGAGCCTTCAATAGGGTTATCATGAGTTTTGGGCATAGGGGATGTAATTATGGTTACCTTATTGAACTTTTGAGAGTCCTTGGAGGTGTCTTCTTCCTGCTCATCACTCTCAGTTTCCTCAGATTCCTCATCTACTTCGTCGTCCTTCTCTGCTTCCTCTTCCTCACCTTCATCAATTCCCATCAGGGCAGTATTAGTAAGGATATGAATGGGGGATTTCATACCTTCCTCCTCTTCAGTGGAATGATCTGCAGATGAGTGAGTGGTGGAGGTCTCAGAGCTGCTACTCATGGCCTTGCTCTCAACAAAGGCCTTCTTCACCAATCTCCTCTTCTTTCTCTCCATATCTTCCTTGGCATGGGACTTCATCTTTTCACTGGGCTTCAGTGCCCTCTTCCTTATGTCTGTAGGAGGGCTATCCTCTACAGAATCCAATGAGACAGTGGCCTCTGTTCTTGCTTCTCCTTTTGAAGGAACTTCCACCTTCATATTTTATAGCAACTTTTCAGAATTGAACAAGAATTTAGCCTTGTTCCATGGTCTGGTGTCAGGAAAGGAGTATCTCAGATTAAGCTTTTCCAATACCAAGCACACTTTTGTAGCATAGCACAGTTTGTGCTCTACAACCAATCTTCATTTCACCTCCTTTAGCTTGGATCTTCCTCTCTCAGATTTGAGATGAAAAAGTTGTTCCAGTTGAACTTTATCCTTGCAGTGGTGTGAACAATGGCAGCCATCAATCTAAGTTTTATCTTGCTAACCTGCTCAATACTTCCTTGGTTAGCCAGAAGATATTTTCCAACAATCTCAGCAGGATCTCAAACTCTACCTTGAGGAGCTTCTTGTTGAGATTGGGAGCATAGTGTTCCTTTTTCTTGGTGATAATGGCCATGAACTTCTCCTCCTCCCCACTCATGAATGTCTCAGGGTCCAAGCCCTCACTTGACAGCCCTAGAAAGTCATTCAAGTCCTATTACTTGAGCACAAACTTATGTCTCTTCATAACTGGAACAGGAACCATCTCCCCCTTCTTGTTTTTCTTCATCTCACTCTTCTCCGTCATTCAGCTTCAGTGGTGCTGGTTGCAACTGAGCTCTGTATCCTAGAAAACCATGATATTAGTTTGTTTCCAAGAAATTGACAGGTCCTTGTTGTTGACTTCCTGTCAATTTTGCATCCTCCATAGTCAGCATCTGAGTAACCTGTTAGCTCAAAGTTGTCATCGAAGGGGTACCAAAGTCCCATATTGACAGTCTCCTCGAGATATCTGAGTATTTTCTTTATTGCTTCCAGGTGACTCTTCTTAGGATTGGCTGATATCTGACACAGATTCCTACTGCATATGTGATGTCAGGCTTGCTTGCAGTGAGGTATAGAAGAGAGCCAATAATTCCTCTATAGGTAGTCTGATCAACTGCTTCACCATCTTCATCAGGTTCAAGTTTGGTGTTGGTGTTCTTGGGTACCCTGACCACCTTACTTGTGCTGCATCCAAACTTTTGTATGAGCTCCCTTGTATATTTGGCTTGATTGATGAAGATTCCTTCAGCGGACTGCCTAACTTGTAGTCCTAGAAAGAAATTCATCTCTCCCATCATGGACATTTCAAATTTTTCCTTCATGAGATGAGAGAATCTTGTACATAGATCCTCATTTTGAGATCCAAAGATGATATCATCTACATAGAATTAGACCAGGAGGATGTCCACTCCATGTGAGATTTTGAATAATGTCATGTCAACACTTCCTTTGGTAAAGCCATGATCGAAAAGGAATTGTGATAGTGTATCATACCAGGCTCTTGGTGCCTGCTTCAGGCCATAGAGAGCCTTTCTGAGTTTGTACACTTTGTTGCATTCCTCAAATCCAGGTGGTTGTTCTACATAGACTTCTTCATTTAGAATACCATTGAGGAATGCACTTTTGACATCCATTTGGTAGACTTTAAACCTTTTGTGGGATGCATAGGCTAGAAATAGCCTGAGAGCTTCCAATCTGGATACTGGGGCAAATGTTTCATCATAGTCAAATCCTTCAACTTGGGAATACTCCTTCGCCACTAGCCTGGCCTTATTTCTGACTATAACATCATTTTCATCCTTATTGTTTTTGAACACCCATTTGGTTCCTATGATGTTTGCATGCTTGGGCCTCTTGACTAGTTCCCACACCTGGTTCCTTGTGAACTATTTCACCTCTTCTTCCATGGCAATGATCCAATTTGGATCCTTTAATGCTTCCTCTACTGTCTTGGGTTCCTGAACTGATAGAAAACAACAGAAGAAAGCATTTTCACCATGAAAACTTCTAGTTTTGACTCCAAGGTTAGGATCTCCTAGAATTTGGTTGATTGGATTATCAGTCAAGCAGTTTCTTCTGGAATGTCCTCTCTCAATGGGGTTATCCTTAGGGGATATCCTTCTACTGGGATTGAGTCACTAGTTTGGACAACATCAAGTAAATCAGGAGAAAGAATAGAGGGAAGGAGTCCTGAGACATTATTCAGGGTTGTTTTAAAGTTATCAGCACAGTCTAGTCTGGCTTCCCCCTGAATGTTAGACCCAGTTTCTGTCTCAACTTGGCCAGCTTCTTCATTGACAAATGTTACATGAGGAGCTGGGATGGTGTCATTCAGCTAATCTTCATCATTGTTGACTTCCTCAAGTAGGTGTCCTATCTCTAATTTATCTCCAGGATTTTCTGTCCCAAAACTACCCCATGTAGGAAGGTAGGCATCTACAGTCTTGACAGTGGACTTATCTAGACTCAGGCTCGATAGTTTTTCATTGATGTCTTTAGTGGCCTGACCTTTCTTGAACTGAAGAGTGGATTCATCAAATACCACATGGGTTGTTTCTTCCACAATAAGAGTTCTGAGGTTATAAACTCTGAAAGCTCCGCTGATTTGGGAATATCCAAGGAAGATTACTTCATCGGCTTTGTTGTCAAAGGTTTTCAATTGCCTCTTCCCATTGTTGTGAATGAAACACTTGCAGCCAAATACATGGAAGTAGGATACCTGTGGTTTCCGACCATTCTATAGCTCATAGGGGGTTTTGCCTTGAGTTTTGGTGAGCATGGACCTATTCTGTGTGTAACAGGCTGTATGAATGGGTCCTATTTGGTTAATTGTACCTTTAGGGATCCAAATCTGCTTAACAGTCCTAATTACTTTGGACTGGCTGATTTTTCTCCCATAAACATTTACATAGACAGTGGCCTCCCTTGTTGCCCTAGGAGTGGACTGTCTATAAGTGTTGGTCCTTTGTGGAACAGATGACCTGACATTCCTTCTGTTCCTCAAGGACCTTGGTGCAGCTAGTCTGAAGTGTTGTTGATAAGGGAAGGTGTTAAGTACATGTTCAAATTTTGATGTGTGCAAAACAGGTATTCTAATTGAACTAGATCTAATATCTTGACTTGAGAAAATTGACTTTGAAAACTATAGTTGAAAGAAAAATCTACAGAATTCAAATTTGAATCTCTCAACGGATAAGTCACTCCACTTCATCTATAAATAGAAGAAGTTCTCAGAGGAAGCAACAACTACAACATGCGCATACAAGCATTCAACCTAAGCAAGTCTATAGCCAACAAATTTGAATCCAGAATTTAAATTTGAATCTCTCAACGGATAAGTCACTCCACTTCATCTATAAATAGAAGATGTTCTCAGAGGAAGCAACAACAACAAAGTGCGCATACAAGCATTCAACCTAGGCAAGTCTACAACCAACAAATTCTGAGAGAGGGATTTTATTTTCTTTGTGATTCATAGGATAGTTGGTTAGGATTTTCTTAGAAAGAATCACTCTTTGTTGTTGTTCCCTCACTTGTTTTTATTATTTCTACTTAGTGTAGATATCTCTGTGTGAGGTTTGTTTAACACTTAGTGAGTTATATTCTGAGTGAATAGGATAGTGTCTCTTTTTAGAATAGGAATCTGAGTGAACCTAGTTTTAAGGGGGAACTATTTGTATTGATCTTTGTGATCCATTCTTAGTGAATTTGGCACCTAAGTGGTGTTATAGTGGATGTAGGGCATTTTTTTCATAAACACTGAACTACTATAAACCCTGCTATTTTTATTTATTTTGTTTATTTAATTTTTGTATTGCATATTTTATCATACTGTTACATTCATCATTTTTTTTAAACTTGTGCATAAAAACTTTATGTTTTTCACAAAGGAACTGAACTCTACAGCTGTAGACTTCCTTAAGTCACTCAGCTGTTAAGTTTGTTCAAATTGTTTTACATAAACACTTACACTTATTTCCGCTGCACATTAGAGTATTCTCAATACACTTTCAAGTGTGAGAATCCCTCTAATACTTTGTCTACAAGTTGTTTATTTTATTTGCAAGTTTTATAACTCTGCATCTGTAGACTTCTCTAGTCCACAACTGTATCCTTTGTGGTCCATAAAACCTCTTGTAGACTAACTGTTTTTAATCTTTTAAAGGTTAATGTAAGGTTCTAGATTACCTTCTTTGAAAAAGTTTGAAAATCTGATTTTGGACTCAAGGTCTATTCACCCCCCATCCCTCTAGACCTTGACCACTTAAGGGACCAACAAGTGGTATCAGAGCAATTGGCTTGCCACTGCTTTGATCAGTACCTAGCTAGATCCTTTTTATTTTTGAAAAACACACATGCTTGCATGGCTCCAAAAATGGTGAAATCCAAGGTTTCTATGTTCTCTGCTGAAGACTATGATGAATGGAAGATCAGAATGCAAGCTCACTTATCAGCAATCAATGATGAAATGTTGTCTATCATTGAAGATGGCCCCATACCGATTGTGAAGGTCAACACTGCAGCTGATCAGTCAGCTGGACTAGCTCAGATCATCCCCAAACCCAGAAGGGAATGGACAGAGGATGACATGAGAAGGTCCAATCTTGATAATGTTGCAAAGAACACTATTTATCATTCACAGGATAAAATTGTGTTTAGCAAGATCAAGAACTGCACAACTGCAAAGGATATATGGGAAATGTTGGAAATGATTTGTGAAGGAACTAAACAAATCAAGGAAAAAAACTCATGATAGCAGTTCAAAAGTTTGAGAACTTCAAGATGAAATATGGTGAAACTCTTGAAAAGTTTTAGACAAGATTCATTGAGATACTCAATGAGCTAGACTCACTTGGTAAAGATTACTCACAAAGAGAAATGAACATGAAGGTTCTCAGAGGTTTACCTTCTGAATGGGATATGAAAGTAATTTCCATGAGAGAATCAAAGGATTTATCTAAGATATCCACCTTTGAACTCTTTTCAGACTTGAAGGCTTATGAATTTGACATAAGTAGAAGAAAAGAACCTGACAGCACTAAGGTTACAGCTCTAGTAGCTGACAACCTTGCATCTGTAGATTCTTGTGATGAAGACTTGGCTCTTTTTGTAAAGCAACTCAAGAAGTTTGGTAAATGGACTAAAAAGAAGCAACACACACCAAAGGAGGATGGTAAGGTGAAATCTACAGCACCTAACTCAACAAAAAGCCAAGATATTACATCAAGGATTGTCCAAACCCCAAAGCTGAAAAGTATACAGATGAAGAAAAGAGAATCAGAAAAGATAGAAAGAAAAAGTTTGACAAGGAGAGAATTAGAGCACTACTTTCAGAGTTTGATAAAAACCAGGAAGACTGTCCCTCTTCTTCTCAAAAGTCAAATGCAGACTTAGAAGACTCTGACTCTACAGACTTAGATGAAGAAGTCCTAGTCTATCTTATGACTAAAGATGAATAGGTATGCTCATCATCATTAAGTTATATAACAGAAAAGGATTCTTCCAGTGACAGGCTTAGTGCAATCCAAAGACTACAAGAAGTAAATGAAGATCTTAGAAGAGATAATCACATTAGAAGAGAACATGTTAAAGCTTTGCTAGCTGGAGTAGAGGATGCTGAAAAGCAACTGCAGATTCTGCAAGAACTTAAAGAAGGTTACAATTGTCTGAAAAATGACAATGAAGAACTTTTCAATGAAGCAAGTTGTAGAGTTGTAGACTGTGCTGAACTAAAGGAAACTATCAGAACTTAAGAAATTATGATAGCTGAGCTTGAAGAAATCAATGCCTACCTTCAAAAGAAGTTAGATTGTTTTGGAATGTCATCCAAACAATTGAGGAAGATGTTGTCTGAACAAAGACATACAAAAGATTTAACCGGTATAGGCTATAATCCTTGCAATTGGATGAATCATTTGCAAAAATAAATTCCTAAACCAGAAAGGAAGTTCATCAAAGGCTCAATATCAACCCCTGAAGAAGCTGGAAAGTCAATCCTACATCCAGAAGATTTGTAATACTTGAATTCATTCAAAGAATTGTCACCCAGAAGACAACAGAAGGTCAAGGAAATCTTGAATGATACTGAGGCAGATGTTACCAACATGTTGCAAAACATGATCCTGAAACCAACTACAGAATCAACCATACAGTCAGAAGAAGAAATTTTCAACAAACTCAATCATGAAAGAAGACTCAACTTTGATAGATTCTGAAATGGAAATATGTCTGAATTGTCTCCCTCTTCAAAAATTCTAAGTGGAGGATCAAGCAAGAACTATAGAATTGACAACTCTACAGCTCCTAAAAAGACTTGGATTGCAAAGAGTAACACTCGAGGAAATCTAAAGCATTGGATTTCTAAATAATTTACTTTATTTTGCAGGGATAAATTACAACCACCAAAAGAGAGATTTGGTATATAGACAGTGGTTGTGCAAGACATATGACTGGAGATAGAAGTTTGTTACAAGATGTGAAAGATCACAAAGGTCCTAAGGTTGTTTTTTGTGATAATGCCAGTGGAACAACTAAAGGATCAGGAAGTTTACTTAAAGGAAATGTTCAGATCAATGATGTCTATTTGGTAGAAGGCTTAAAGCATAATTTGCTTAGTGTAAGTCAATTTTGTGACAAAGACTACACTGTAGACTTTACACATGACACTTGCATTGTCAAAGATATTGAATCCCAAACCACAAAAATGACAGGAACTAGAAAAGGGAATGTTTACATTGTAGAGTGGGACTCTACAGCTTAAACTACCTGCTTTCTTGCTAACAGTTCCAATGAGGTTAGTTGGTTATGGCACAAAAGGATGAATCGCATAAACTTTAAAACCATGAATGAACTTGTGAATAACAGACTTGTAAGAGGTCTACCAAACACAAAGTTCAGGAAGGAACATCTATGTGATGCTTGTGTTAAAGGGAAACAAATCAAGAAGACTTTCAAAAGCAAGACACATTCAAGCACATCAAGAGTACTTGAATTGCTTCACATGGATCTTTTTGGACCCATAGAACCTGTAAGCATTAATGGAAAGAAATAAACTCTAGTAGTAGTAGATGATTACTCAAGATTTTCTTGGACAATGTTTCTAAGAAAGAAGAGTGAAACTCTACAAAGGCTATCAGAATTGTTGAGAAGGATTCAGAATAAAAAGAACTTGAAGATTGTGAAGATCAGATCAGATAGAGGAACAGAATTTACAAATCAAGTCATTGAAGAATATTGTTCACTCTATGGAATTTCGCATGAATACTCTGCAGCTAGAACATCACATCAGAATGATGTTGCAGAAAGGAAAAATAGAACACTCAAGGAGACAACCAGAACAATGATTGTTGAAGAAAATCTACCTAAGAGATTTTGGGCAGAAGCAACAAGCACAACATGCTATACACAAAATAGATGATTGATAGTGAAAGATCATAAGAAGACCCCATATGAATTGTGGAAAGGAAGAACTCCTAATATCTCTTATCTACACATATTTGGATGCAAATGCTACATACTGAATAATGGGAAAGAACACCTCAACACTTTTGATTCTAAGTCAGATGAAGGTATCTTTCTAGGATATTCTAATGTTAGTAAAGCTTTCAGAGTGTATAACAAAAGATTAATGATTGTAGAAGAATCACATCATGTGGTTTTTAATGAACAACATAGCTCCACCGAAGAAATTATTGAAGACTCTAAGGAGGACAACTCTACAGTCACAAGTCAACAACCATATGTTGAAATCAAAACTCCTGTAGAATTGATCAACAAAGGCTTAGACACTGTGATAGTTGAGTTACCACCCATAGAGAATGTTGAAGATCTAGTCTGTTAGAATGTTCTAACAGAAGTAGAAACACCAATGATAAGACTTGATGAGTTTGCAGTAGGTGAATCTACAACTGTAGAGAACAATGATCAAAGACTAGAACCAGATTTGAGATGGTCAAAAGATCACCCCCCCTGAGAATGTGATTGGAAACTTATCAGATGCTGTAAAGACCAGAAAACAAATCCATGAGGCAATGTTTGCTACATTTCTCTCAACTACAGAACCTACAAATATTCATGAAGCACTTCAGGATGTAAATTGGATCATTGCAATGCAAGATGAATTGAATGGTTTTGAGAGAAATCAAGTATGGAAACTTGTCCCAAGACCTAGTGATCACAAAGTGATTGGAACTAGGTGGGTGTTCAAGAATAAACTTGAAGAAGATGGGATTGTAACCAGAAATAAAGCAAGGTTAGTTGCTCAAGACTATTGTCAATCTGAAGGCATATATTTTGATGAATCTTTTGCCACAGTTGCAAGATTAGAAGCTATAAGAATATTTCTAGCCTATGTTGCACATATGAACTTTACTGTCTATCAAATGGATGTAAAGAGTGCATTTCTTAATGGTTTACTATCAGAGGAAGTGTATGTTGAACAACTGTTCGGTGTAAATTAGTCCTCACGCAAGTGTACGTGTTCGCGATTAGCGTGGTAAGCTTGACCAAGTTTTAATATATATCGAACCCAAAGGAGACGGGGACTTGTAAGGAAAATTCATTGTTTCTATTGGCTAGCTAACAAAGCAATAAAAGGGATAGGTATCTATCGTCTACTAATGCGTCAAAGAAGTAAACTACCTATCACCTTGGGTTGCAAAGTGAGCAAATGTGAGAGATATGTGCTAGTGTACTATCCTATGTTTCATGGAGTGAAGTATCACTTTATCATGCAATGAGATTGTGTATAATCAATGGGCAAGCCACTCTAACATGCAAAAGGTTTCCCTAATAACATATCAAAGCGTCTAATTGTTCATCCAATTCACTAGAGATAATTCTCACTATCTTAGGAATTTTATCAAACACTTGATATGCATTGGCCTTAATACAAGAAAGTTTAGGAAAATAGCTCTACTTTCGCAAGAGACTAACTCCCTAATGGCCCTTATTATCATCTACACATGCAAGCATTCATACAATCCATCAATGTAGAGAATTGATCATACAACAACTCAAAGCATTCAAAAGATCAACATATCACTACACTACTCCATAGGAATCATACACTAACACATAAAGGAATTAGCTCATGGCTAATTGAGTAAACATGAGAACAATTACGCTAGAAACAATCATCATTAAGCAAGAAATGTAAAGAGATTTACCTATTACAATTAAAATTGGAAAGATACAATTTACCTCTAAAATGCTAACTAGCAATCCGACAATGGAAATTGAAATTCAATCGGTGAGAATGTAGCCTTAGACCCGACGAGAATGCAGGAATTAACGAATCAACGATCAAAGCGGTAGATCAAAAGTTATCTAAGAATTTGTGAGAAGAAACCTTAAGAAACCCAAAAGTAACTACCTCTCTCTCTAATCTAAGAATCTAACTATGATTATGAACTAATGTCACTTGGATTATTCCTTGAGAATCTGATCCTTGGAGTATTTATAGTGCCCACAATGCTTGGTCAAAAATGCCCTTCATTAAACGTGCGAAAAGATGAAACAGCCCTTCGAAAATGTGAAGTTCGGAGCATCACACGAGTGGACCATAGTGGTCGCACGAGTCTGGCTCGTGTGATCACTCGTGCGAGCCTTCATCGCCCGAATCAGAGCCTCATCGCACGAGTCCAACTCGTGTGATCACTCGTGTGACTTAACCTCGCCCGAACCAGAGATGTGTCGCACGAGTGCAGGCTCATGGTCACACGAGTCTGGCCTGGCTGAGCTCGAGCTCGGCCTCGACTTGTCCGATCGATCCTCGACTTCCACGTTTTCTTCATATCTTGAGTTCTAGAGCTCCGATTGACTCGATTCTTTTTGCATTGCGACCCTCTCTTTGAACTCTTCGACATGGTATATCATTTGCTTCCATTGGATCAACTCTTAATTTCTGGACTTTTACGAACTTGCTCGTCTCTTGCCGATTTTTGCTCGTTTTCACTACAAAACACAACTTTCTAGCCAAAAAGGGTTAAATGCACAAAGTATAGTATTTTAGGGTCAAATATGAACATAAACACATCAAAGCCATGTAGAAATGGATGCAAAAACATGCAATTCTGACCCTAATCACACCCCCAAACTAGATTGTTGCTCGGCCTCGAGCAACGAAGCGATAAAATAGGGGAATAATTGTATGTATGAAGCATCAAGCACAAGATCAATGCCATAGAATCATCACTCAATATCTAGCAATCTAAAATACAATATCATTCAATCAACTATCAAAATCAAATCAATGAGCACAAAATCAAGTAAATGAGTCATGATCCTCTCAAGATAGGTGTTTCACTCAACACTCAAGTGTTTAAGCTCTCTCATTCATCACACAATGATACAAATACTACCATAGGCTTGGCTCAAGTCTACATTCTCCACCACTTAGGATGACAATTCAATCACACATCAATGAGGACTTTTAAAGGTTGTAGTGTTGGCTCTTTGGTAGAGAAGGAAAATATGGATAAAAGTGACTAAGTATGATTAGTAAAGCATAGAAGGAATCATCATGTAAATCATGTCTTCATGCAAATAGCAATCTCATCTTCATGCTCTTTCAAAATCACATTTTCAAAGATAATTCTTCCCTCTTTTGCAAAGTTGTGAACATACTTACAACACTTGAGTCAAACTTGACCAAATTTTCATGAAAAGATAACCTTTTTTCAATTTCTTGCTAGCACTTGCCTTTTGAACCTTCTTTTCAAATCAATCCATGCAAACTTGAATTTCTTTCCACATTGGCCGCCATATTCTTCATCATATCACCAATCTTCCTTCCTTCTTTTCACTCTACTAATCATAAGGACAAGAGAGTTCCAAAAAGGAAGGAAAATGGCTTAAAGTGTGGTTAGCCAAATGAAAGGATTATAAGCATAAAATTGGTAGCAAAGGATATCAATATCAATGGTAGGCTCATAGGGCTAAGTGGGGCAATATAGATCAAAGAAAATGCCTCATATCATCTCATGTGAAATCATTATCTAATGTAACCTCAAACAAGACCAAAGCCAAGTTCTAGAGTATAATGCACATGTGTGGAACTCACATAAAGAAAAATGTCATCCGTTCAAGATTGAAATGGGAAAAATTTGGCTCAAATCTCACGGGACATGGTTGATCAAGACTCATATCATATCAAAATGCTCATATCAATGAAATCTCAAGAATCATGAAATCAAAAGTATCTAAGATAGAACAAGAATCAAGCAATAAATCCACTACACTAATCAAGACTTTCAACTCATCCACACAACAATAAACATATCTCATGCATTCACTACTCAAAGCAAACAACAATATGGCAAAAAATAACAAGCAATACAAGGCCTAATCCTAAGCATATGGTCCAAAACATCATAGAAGCACTAAAAATCATCATGATAATAGCATTGCAACGAGAATGGTAAAACGATCACACCCCCCCAAACTTTTTTGGACCATAGGTCTAAAAAGTTTGGCCAAGAAGTGGAGACAATATCAAGCAATGCACAAGAATTAAGCACAATCAATAAAAGCATCATAAATCCTAAGATCAAATTCATCAATAATCCATCACAAGAACAAATACCAAGAGATCTAAGCTACCTATGAAGAAGTACCACCATCATCAAGTAATACCATTACAACCCAAAATTCAAATCCTAAAAATACGGGATAGAAGTCATGATAAGGAGAGGAAAATGAGTTACCCATCCTTATGAAGTTAGATATAAATCGTCACTTCACGAAGGGGGGTCCATCGGTGGGTAAGTGAAATGCCCTTCACCAATATGCCACTGCATCATAGCTCATTGTGCCTCCAGAATCTCCTCAATGTTCGTTCCCATGGTGTTCATGTTATTGCTCATGGTGTTCACGGTCCTATTTACGGAGTCCACAGTAGTGTTGAGGGAATGATAATTGTCAGTGAGCCTCGTGACATTGGAAAGAAGACAAGAATACTCATTATTAAGTTCACCCACATCTATCCTCAAAGATTGAACCTCATACCCCCATTCATTAAACGTCAACCCTTCAAACACACGAAATCCTTCTTGCTCAAAAGGGTTTTCCTCTTGCATAGGCTCTTCCTCCTCAACTTGTTCTTCTTCTTGTGCTTGAGAACTTGAAGTACCCCTTGCTCTTTTGTTCAACCTTTGGTGAAATTGTTCCTTCAAGTGAATGTGTTCGGGTGTATCGAGCTGCAAGTTCTCACTCTTCTTTATGGTAATTAACTCATACTCAAGTAAGGGAAAGAGGTCCTGGATATTCCGCCCCACAACACAAACAACCTTCAACTTCCTCTTCAACTTCTTAGACCTTACCAAGTGTGCAACATCAATCAATGAGCCCATTGCACCTTCCCTTTCGGGTGAAGGACTAACCCTTTGAGCAATAAGTGCAATTATTCCTCCATAAGCACAATTATTCCACACATTTTGTTGACTAAGATTCTTTAAAAGATAGGCCCCGAAGTCCGCCTTTTTAGAAGTGAGCATCGAATGCAAGATATACAAGTCATCAATTCTCACCCTGTTTGGCTCGATTCTAGCAAAGACAGTGTTTGCTATGATCCAGTGAGCACAATACAATATAGGATTAACAAGACTAGAGGACTTAGAAAATTGAGGATTGAAGTTCTCATCATCACTAATCCTTCTCCATATTTCTTGAGCTCTAGAAAACTTTTCCCATACATAGAAATTTCCTTTCTCAACATTTTCTTCAAGCCCAAAAATCTCATTGATTTGATCTGTTGTCATGACATAGCTCTCATTCTTTATCCGAAATTTTGCTCGAATAGGAACTCCATCCACCTCTCGTACTTCAAGCGTGCTTAAGAATTCAATGTTTAATTCTTTGTAAGAGGCGAAATGTTGAATATTAAGCAATCCGCTCCATCCGATATTAGTAAACAAATCTTCAATATCATTTCCAAAGTTACACTCTTCTAAGGAACTCTTATCATAATATCTCCCAGCTTGGAAATCTATACCACAAACTTGAGCAAATTTCATAAAGTAGCTCCTTTTCTCCTCAAAGAACAATCCATAGTGAGTAGGTGATTCTCCACACTCTTTTAGACACTCTTCTTCCCATATTGGATCATTCCATCCTTTATTAGGTTTTGAGCTCAAAGCCTTGCTCTTTCCTTTGCCTCTCTTAGACATATCCTACAAATTTAAAGCATGAGCAAGATATACGAAAAATAGGCTCAAACATCACACTTCCTAGAAGAATTCGATACATGAGCAAAGGAAGAACAATACACTCAATTCATTATCAACTACATTCACTAAGTAGAATATATTGAACATAATGGGTCTAATTCTAGAATCAAAGGAATCATGCAACTTATAGTCATGCCAATTTCATATATCAATGAAACCTCAAATAAGCAAAAATCATAGGTGAATCAACATCATTAACTCAATCTAGCATCAATATACTCATACCCATTGACAAATAGCACAACAATTTCTTGACAATTCAATTTTAGCATAAAATTCCCAAAAATTCGTCACTATGCCTACACTAAAAAATTCAATCCTCAATTAAGTCCAAAATTCACAAAATTAGCATGCAATTGGGTTCCCCATAAATTATCCATCAACAATGTAGCATTATTTCATCATCAATTGCTCAAAATTAAGCTAGAATAAAAAAAATCCCAAATTTAAGCTCAAGAATCCCTAAAAATTGAATTTCTCATTCTAGACAATGCTACCATGGAATTCCAATAATATTGCAAGAAATACAATGAGGAGAGTTAGAAGAACATACCTTTGGAAGGAATTGATGAAAAGAAATGTAGAGATTGAGATATGGAATTTTTCTCCAACTTTCCTCTTCTTGGTTTTGAGAGAGTATGGAGTGCAAGAGTGAAGAGAGAAGTGTGTGTTTGTGTGTGGAATAAGTGGGAAATGAGGACAAAGAGTGAGTGGAAAAACCTAGGGAAGTGTGGTCAAAGTTGGACCAAAAGGTGGTCAAATCCGGATTTGCAAGCCATCACACGAGTGTCTTCTTGTCACCACACGACCCTGGACTCGTGTGAGCTCCTCCTTGCGGTCGTGTGGTCCTATGTCGCCTGAACCAGGGGACTATCACACGAGTGCGTGCCTATGGTCACACGAGTGCTAGGCTATGGGTGCACGAGTGCAAGCCTTTTTGCACCACTTCGAATTTTCATCTCTTTACACCTTTTTCACGCCATTTTCTTCCATTTTCCTACACAACACAACTTAAAACTCCTCATAAAACATTAATGGTCGTTGAACATAATCAAATTAATCATGAAATTGAGCAATTAATTGAAAAATTAATCACGAAACACACCCCCCTAAACTTTTTCGGATCAAGAATCCTAATAAAGTTTGGAAAGAGTGATTAATCAAGAAACTCAAGCTCAATAAACCATGCACACTCCATATCAACTCCTAGACCAAGAATATCTCAAAACCTTAAGCAAAACATGCTCCTCAAATCTATTCTTGCACATAAAAGCACAAAATCCACAAAGAGCAATCAAAGCACAAAATCATGAGCTAAAATGGAATTCATGCTTCTATCCCTAAAATCAAAAAGCAAAACTAAAACAACACAAAATATAAAGGATAAAAAAAAGGATATAAGGGTGGGTTGCATCCCACCTAGCGCTTAGATTTAACGTCCCCTAGCCGGACGCTATAAAGCTCAAGTGACATCAAAATCAATAAGGGTTGAGTGACTTACATCACTCAATTTCCTTCTCCAAAAACATCCCTTCTTCACCACTTGCGTTACCCCCTTATCTTCATTCACTTTTTTTCTCTTTTCAAAAGGATCATCAACACAAAGTTCACTCTTAAGATCAAGAATGTTGTCTTTTACTTTTTCATCACTCTCCATCCCATCTAGTATTACTTTGTTCAATTCTCCTTCAATCTTCTTTGGGGAACTCTCGGAATTGTCATGGATTGAAAAAGTAGCTTTTTCACCATTCATTCCAAGAGTAACCTCTCCTCGCTTGATATTAATCAAGGCATCCGACATAGCAAGAATAGGTCTCCCAAAAATGATAGGATTTCTAACATCTTCCTCAATATCAAGCACTACAAAATCAACGGGATAAATGAACTTCCCCACATGAACAACCACATTTTCTATCACCCCTCTAGGCTTCACTTTAGAACCATCGGCCAATTGCACATTTATTGTTGTTGGCCTCAACTCATGTAAGCCCAACTTTTTAGCAATAGAGAGTGGCATCATATTCACACTTGCACCTAAATCACACAAGGCCTTCATCTTCTTACTTCCTTTAATGTGGCATCTCAAAATGAAACTCCCCGGATCTCTAAGCTTTTAAGGTAGATATTTTCGTATCAACTCACTACTCCCATGAGTAAGCTTGACCATTTCTGGTTCATTAGATTTCATCTTTCTTGCCATAACATCCCTCAAGAACCTTGTATAATTTGGCAATTCCTCAATGGCTTCTAGAAAAGGCATCTTTGAATATAGCTTTGTGAAAATCTCAAAGAACTTCTTAAATCTATCATCGAGCTTATCTTTCACTCCTTTCGAAATTTCCACCTTCACATCTCTTTCCACTTTCCCTTCTTCCACCTTTCTTTCCTCACCCCCTAGTTTTTCTACCCCTTCAACTTTCCTATCCTTTTTCTCCATTCTCTCAACTACCCCCATTACTCTCTCATCACCCTTCACAAAATATTCTTTCCCTTTAATACATTTAACTTCCTCCACCAATTCAAAATGAAAATTCTCCATAGAATTTCTTTTCAACACCTCACTCTTCAACTCATTACAATTAGAAATAGCATTAATATGCTCTCTTGGATTAGTTTCGGTAGTTGAAGGAAACTTACCCTTGTTGATTTGTGGACTCAAAGATGAAGCAATTTGCCCGAGTTGATATTCCAAGCTCTTGATTTGACTTGCTTGTGAAGTATACAAGTCATCAACTCTCTTGTTTGTTTCACTATTCATCTTTCTAAACTCCACTTCAAAATTGTCTAACTTCTTCAAAATCAATGTCAAAGTGTCCTCCATGCTCCATTTCCCTTCATTATTAGGTGGCTAAGACCCCGGATCAATCCCGGGTGGCAATTGAATTTCCCCCTTAGGATTAGAATACGAAAAATTATCATGCCTCCTATTCGGGTTGTAAGGAGGGTTACTTTGATTAGGGTATGGACCCCCTTGTTGTCTAAACGGTGGAGCAACGTATGACCTTTGATTATTTTGGAAAGAATTGTTGTATTGAGGACGACCCATGTAACTCACTTCTTCTTGAGTAGCGGTAGTAGGAGGAGGAATACTCTCGACAACACTTACTTGCATAGGAGCTGGAGCTTGATTTTGGTTTTGGCTTCCATAGACCAAATTACACACATTTGTCAATCTTTCCTCGAGAAGTGCAACTCGTTCACCCGTTCCACTATTGGACTCTCTTTGAAAAGCATCATTTGCAGCTATGTTCTGGATGATCTTGTTCACTTGACGAATGGTCTTAGTCCAAACCGAGCCTCCGGCACAAGAATTCAAGTAATTCTTGTCTCCTTCATGCAATCCAATTGTGAATGTCAAAAGTATATCTTCATCCTTCAAACCATGTTGAGGACAAGCCAACAACAAGGTTTGGTACATCTCCCAAGCACTTGATATGGTTTCTCTCGCCTTTTGTCGAAAATTCGTTATCTCTTCCCTCGCCTTTAGCATCTTTGATGGAGGGTAAAATTTCTTGAGAAATTGTGAACTCAACTCCTCCCATGTGGCTGCTTTCGGATTCATATATCGGATCCATGTCTTAGCTCTCCTGGTCAAGGTAAAATTAAAGAAATAGAGCTTCTTTTCATTATCCGACATCCCTTTGTATTTGATCGTGTCACATAATTCCATGAAGTTATTGAGATGAGCATTTGGATCTTCTCGATCACTTGATCCTTCGAAAGGAGACTCCTTTAACAATTTCAAAAGATTAGTATTAAGCTCAAACTTCTCAGCATCTATCGGTGGTCTCTCAATACCATCATAATGCTCATTAACTTTTGGCTCAAAGTAGTGTCGAAGTAATGGTTCATTATTTTGCAGTGGGTTTATGATTTGTGGTCTTTGGTGTTGAGGTTGAGGTGGGTATGGATAGTAAGGATAGTTATGCGGTGGTGGTGGATAGTATGGTTGGTTTATTGGGTAATTTGGGTAGTTGGGATATTGAGGTGGGTAGTATGGTTGATTTGGTGGTGGATAAGGTTGGTATTGGTGTGGTATAGGTTGTGGTTGTGGAGCTTCTCGTTGAGCCAAGTGTTCCTCACCATGATGCACGTGTCCTCTTAATGGTTCCTCTTCTCTAATCTCATCTCGAGCTTTATTCATTTGATTCTCCATGTTCTCTCGATTCAATCTAGTTTCTCTTCTTCTTCTACGTATGCTCGTTTCAAGATCTAAATCAAAGGGTAGTAAATCTCTCCCTTGACTTCTCGTGTGCATATACCTACAAGGGAACAAGTATCAAATTCTCACGATATTAACCAATCAAAAATTAAAGAAACAACAAACAACCAAACAAACAAGCCATTTCCCCAGTAACGGCGTCAAAAACTTGTTCGGTGTAAATTAGTCCTCACGCAAGTGTACGTATTCGCTATTAGCTTGGTAAGCTTGACCAAGTTTTAATATATATCGAACCCAAAGGAGACGGGGACTTGTAAGGAAAATTCGTTGTTTCAATTGGCTAGCTAACAAAGCAATAAAAGGGAAAGGTATCTATCGTCTACTAATGCGTCAAAGAAGTAAACTACCTATCACCTTGGGTTGCAAAGTGAGCAAATGTGAAAGATGTGTGCTAGTGTACTATCCTATGTTTCATGGAGTGAAGTATCACTTTATCATGCAATGAGATTGTGTATAATCAATGGGCAAGCCACTCTAACATGCAAAAGGTTTCCCTAATAACATATCAAAGCCTCTAATTGTTTGTTGGGACAATCTGAGTATTTTGATTAGATCCCAAAACCCCTGATGAATTTGCCTAAGTATAGTGTTCAGGATAAAATAGTTCAGGATAGTTAGGTTAGAGATTCAGTACAGAAGGATCATGCTGAAGACTGAAGAATATTGGAGTCGACCCAATTTACTGAAGTCTGAAGCGTAAACCATTCTGAACGAGTCAGTCAGTCTCGCTGAAGATTGTCTGTTCTGAAGCTGAAGATCGAAGCCTGCTGATTCATCCTGAAGTCAATCCTGAAGTACCATTGTCTGATGTTTCTACTGAATACACTAAGCATGTTCAGGACAAAACTCAGTCAGTGAAGAGTAAGTATTACCTATCAGGCTGTGCTGAATGCACGTAGGACCTGACTTAGGCCTTGGTTCAGTTCACCTGAATCCTGTAAGTCCAAAGCAAAAAGGTAACACATACTGAGCTGAATAACCTATCAAGGTGTGCTGAATGCACCTAGGACCTGACTTAGGCTGTGGTTCAGATCACCTGAATCATGTCAGTCCAAAGCAGAAGGTTATTTATGCTATGGGACAAGAGACAAAAAGAATGTCAGTAAGACTCCATTAAGGCACACGTTCAGACTGAGTTATTACAAGAGACTCAGTGCATTGAATGTACGAGGAAGGATAAATGTCTGAAGGTCAACTAGCCGTTATAGCGGAGAGCCAACGATCTTTCGACACATAAGCACGGAGTCTGCGCAGCATTTAATGCGGCATTTAATGCGTCTCAAAAGGTTGCAGGTGATGTGACAACTTGCCAGAATAAGCATGGCGGGTAGGTCGAACAGTATTTCTGGCCTGCAATCTACCTAAAATAGGAAAGATTTGATTTGATCTCCTCCAACGGATCTATTTTGAATCTTGCCTATAAATATGGAGAACCTTGCACCCATTCAAGGTTAACGGGAAATTTCCAAGAGAACTCTCAAGAATCCAAGAACACAAAGCATATCATAAACAACACTCTGCAATTAAATTTCCCTAGTGTTGTAGTAGGATTCACTCTGTATTTGCTTAGATCGATGGCTTTATTATTTAGCACTGATTTGTATTGCTAGAGCTATCTTAGTTGGAAACCAGAATACCAAACCTCTCAAAGTGTGAGATAGGTTGGTTAGAAGGACTGGGACTTGTAAAACGCCCAGGGGTCAGTTCCTAAGAGAGGAAGTTGGCTACTCGTGTCCCTTGGCACGTAAAACCCAAGTACCTATCCTCAGGGTTTTGAGGATAGCTTCCTGTTAAATCAGGTCGTGGACGTAGGAGTTGGTTTTCTCCGAACCACGTTAAAAAGTCCCCTGTGTGCTGATTTACTGTTTTGTTCAGGATCATAAATGTCATCATATTAAACTGAACATACTGCATTGGTTTTAACTTCAGGACTGAATCAATCATCCTGAATCTGAATACTGTGCACTCAGCCTTAACCACCAATTTACTAAGCAACTCAGAGAAAGCATTTTCAGAAACTAAAATGAGTAGAATCTAAGGGCTCACTTTCCGCACGTACTCTGACTCACTGAGATAGTAGTCCAACTGACTCGCTTCCGAGCAGTCAGTAGGTTTGTTATCTCTACTGAGCCTCCGAGCACTTTACTCATACTCAGCTTATCTGACTCGGTACTGAACCGTCCCTGCTGCCCCTGCGGACATTCAGCATACTGAGTACTTCAGAGAATTCTGACTGAGTACGTT
>JAPKLY010000057.1:1088687-1099464 GCA_026898435.1 Prunella vulgaris | reverse complement strand
AGGGACGAGCAGAGGGGCGAGCAGTGTGGCGAGCAAGGGGGCGAGCAATGTGGCGAGCGACATAGGCTTATCCTCTTGGCTTGCTGCCTTGTCATATTCAGGCTGAAAGCGAGCTTGGAGGCGAGCAGGCAGGCGAGCACGAAGGCGAGCAACTGGAGGATGGCCATGTAGGCTTTTTGGTTCGACACATCTGGGCTCGGGCGAGCATCTGGGCGAGCACCCTGGCGAGCACGGGGGCGAGCAGCTTGCCCGTTCCTGCTTGTTTACACTTGGGTTATTATCTAATCTTTGAGCTTAGGTCCTTTTATCCACATTTGCCCCTCAGTATATGCTTTGATTTGACATCAAAGTATATACTGGAATTGATCTTTATCACGTAGGCGAGCATCTGGGCGAGCAACTTAGCGAGAAACATGGTGCTCGCCTTGGTGCTCGCCCTCCTGCTCGCTTTCTCTCTTTTCGGTAATTGAGGCGATGCTTCGGGAAACGAGGCGCCTCCTCGTTTCATGTGCCAATCAGTCGCACGAAAAGGCGTGCCTTTTCAGAGACTTTTCAAAAAAAAAAAAAAAATTTTGCAACTTGGTCCCTGAAATTCTTTTCCCTCTTTCACTTTGACCCGAACGTATAAATAGGGGTTTCTTAAGTCACTATTCATCTTCTTCTTCATTCACTATTTCTCTTCTAGAATTCCTGGTGATCCCATCCCCGAGCTCTTTCCGACGACTTTAGCAATCTTTACTACTTCGGCGACCGGTTTTGTGACTCAACATCCCAGGTAATTCCTCAATTCCTTTCGTCTTTTCTTTACATTACCTTCATTTTCTTTTAATTTTTGCATGTCCATTTTATGTATTTGTTTGTCGAATTCTTTGCCAGAATTTCTGACCGAAATCTCGTTGATGACGCCCGCAATCCATAGTTAACACACTCTAGGATCAACTTTGTCTTTTCTCCTTTCTTCTCAAATCCATGTCGTCATCCTCTAGTCGGATGATTTTTCACCAGAATCCGGGCAAACGGCCCATGGTGGAGAACATAGAGGAAGGTGGCCCGATCGCAGGCTTATCGTCGGTCAATTTGGCGGGATCTGATTCTGCGGTTGAGGAGGTCAATCGGCTTTTGGAGAGAGGAGGCGAGCAAGCCAGCGAGGAGGCTGGCGAGCATCTCGGCGAGCAGCTGGGCGAGCAAGAAATCGAGCAGCCCGTTGCTCGCCCAGAGGGGGATGATACCGAGGAAGTAGAGACGATCTCTAGTAGTGACGATAGCGATGACTTTATTACTGAGTGGTTCGAGTCTGTCAGGTTCCCTCAACCGCACATGTCCGAGAGGTCCATTCCCGAAGGTATTTCGCATGAGTTCGACTGGAGAGCATACTACGAGCGATATGCCGCCGATTTCCTGACTCCTCCTCGGCAGTATCGAGAACTTGAACAAGGTGACCGTAAAAGCTACAAGGCGAACACCGTAGTGAGTGTCATTGACGAGGACGATCTTGACCACATCCGAAGGGAATATCATATCCCCTGCGACATTACGATGTACGGTCCTCGGGAGAAAGAAAGAGTTAACTGTCCCCCGGAAGGATTTACAGCCATAAACGTGCATACATTGGCTGCTGGTGTGATGTTACCCCTTCACCCCCTCATCGGGCGCTTTTTGGAGACGATGGGTTTAGCGATCACACAACTGATCCCCAACGCATGGACGTACCTGATATCACTATGTACGGTTTTCGCCTTGGAGAAGTACAAGGATCGCTTGACTCCTCAAGAGGTGAATTACACCCTCTGCCTTAGCAAGTGCTCTGAGGAAGGCCAGGGTTATTATTACCTTAAAGCGAGGAGCAATATGAAGATCCTTGAGGGATTGCCCAATAAAGTGAGAGACTGGAAGGAACAATTCTGTTTCATTGGTGGTGACTGGCGGGCTCCTTATAACAATGAGGGTCTCGGGGGACGTATAATGTCCCCTACTGAGTTTGGCGAGTTACAGCGTAGGACTCGTTTGTACTTTAGATTCCACCCTTGTTACAATATCAGACTTTCTTTGTTGTTTGTGTCTACAGGCTTGATCCCTCAGTGTTGGAAGAAGACTAGCTTGTCTGAGGAGTTCAAGTTCACCTGCATTCTTGTTTGCTGTCGGAACAAGAAGGACAGAACTTTTGATTACTTAAACAAATTCAGTTGCCGCGTTGCCTCGGGGTTAATCACCACTCCTCACCATCTGCGAGCTCAGGTTGTTCGTCCCGCAGGTATAACTATTTTGATTTCTTGTTTAGTATTTCTTTACTTTGAGATTTCATGAGATTTCATGAAAGTTTTCTAACTCTTTTTGCCTCTTCATGCTTGCCGTTCCTGAAGTGTCTATTGCCATCCCTCCATCTTTCAAGACTTTAAACCAGAAATTTGGGATGGCACGTACCAAGAGGGATCCTCCATCCGTGGTGTTAGCTGCTCAAATTGCTGCTAAGACTACCAAGAAGACTGGTGGTTCCGGGCCGAACACCCGATCTGCTGCCCCTCGGGCTCCTCGTACCGAGGATCGTCAAGCTCCGAGCGATTCTCCGAGCGGTGGTAACTGGCGAGTGCTCAGAGGAGATGGTTCACGTATTGAGCGTGAGGGTGAGGCCGCTAAGAGAGCTAGAACGACAAGATCTTCAGCCCCAGGAGGCTCGGGCCGGGTCAAGACTCCGGAGTCAACTCTTCCTGCCCCTGCTGGCACTTCCTCCGCTCCTGCCCCCATACGATCTGTTGGGCAGTTGTCGGATGTCTCGATTCTTGGATGGGATCAGGATCGAGCAGCAGGGTAATACTCTACAAACCTGTAGCATACTTATACTTTGAACATTTTTCAGATTTATTTTAGACTTGTTTGAATTTTTACTCAGGTACGATCCCTCACGTTACCAACACCGGAGCGCAACTGTACATCATTTCGCACTTGCCCGACCTCTGAAGTCTCTCAACGAGATCAAGGGTTCCACTCGCCTTGCCGTCGAATCTGCCATTCGGCACTGGTCTCAGCCTCAAGAGGACATCATTCAGCGACAGTCAATGATGAATAATATCTGCACGGCCATGCATCATACGAGTGGGGCTCTTTTCAGTGCTCAGCGCGCCCTTGAGCAAGCCGTAACCTTAGAGAAGGCTTATGCGGTGCTGTCAGATAGTGCGAGGAAAGAGAGGGATGAAGCTAAAAAGAAGATAGCTATAGCAGAGGCCAAAGCTAAGGTTTCTTTGGATGCTGAAAAGTCAGCCATTGCCAATTCTGAGAGGGCCCAAGCCGAGGCTGAGAGTTTACGTGCTGGGTTGACGAGCTTGCGCGCTCAGTTGGAAGAGAACAGAGTGGCTCGGAGGAGGATTACCGAGTTGGAGAATGAACTCCAAGCTACTCAGATCCAACTTGCCGAGCACAAAGCGGCCCACACTGATTGCTATACCACCGAGGCTATTGTTAATATTCGAGCCGAGTCTTCCGACTTCGGCTTCGTTTATGCCTTTACCGAGAATCTGCGGGCCTATCACCATGCTGTTGGTGAGAACGAGGACCCCTGGACGGCCTTAAAGAAGGAGTTCACCGACTTCCTTAATGAACGTCCTCTCAAGGAAGGTTTGGTGGTGGATATCGGGGATCTTGAGGAAATTGGAGTTGATTTAAGTACCGTGCCTCCGACGCTTAAGATCATCGGGGAAAACTATCCGCCTCTTCAGATTAATGCTGAGGATGATGTGATGGTGGACACCGAGGGTCTATCTCCTTTCGAGGTCCTTCCGGGTCTTTCCCCTTCGGGCACCGGCGAGCAGGTGGGCGGCCAGGCAGGCGAGCAGGCCGTTGGGCCTGTGGGTCAGGGCCGCGAATAGGCTGGCGACCAGGCTGGCGAGCAGGTGGGCGACCAGCCTGGCGACCAGTAAAGTGGTTTTGCTACAATTTGCTTCTTTGTTTTTGCATTCTCTTCCTTTGTAACTTTTTGCTTCCTACGCCCTCGAAGGCGCCCCATATGTACCTGACCATCCTTTTGATATTAATGAATTTCATGGTTTCCTTCCTTATGTGTTTAATTACATTTGAGCTTTGTCGATATTCCTGTCTAAGTTATTTATTGCTCATTCTTCATGTATGGTATTTTAATTGATTCGTCTTACTTTTCCTTTTGCGGAATCGCGAATTTTCATCTCTCTGGATGTAGGCTTATTGATCGGTAAGGACCCCCTTTTAATTGCATAACCTTAGGGTTAGTCTCAATACCTTGTCTTTATTGTGGACTCACAAGTCTTGTGAGCTTATAACTTAAGACATCTTTCGACACATCAATTTGAAAGGAAACCTCTCTATTTAATAGAATAATAATTTTACAGATTTGTCTCCATCTATTATGGACCCGCTTGCCCCTATACATGTTGGACAAGCAAGGTTTTCTTAAAAAATTTACATAAGTCTTCATTGGTAGAATTTCTTGAGATGTGTTGCATTCCACGTGTATGTCGAAGAGTTACCTTGCATATCCTCTAGGTCATACGTCCCATTTGGCCAACTTTTTATTACTTTGAACGGACCTTCCCATTTCAGACCAAATACTCCAGTCGGGACTGCTAATATCCTTCGCATCACCAGGTCGCCAATTTGGAATTTTCTATCTTTTACCTGCGAGTTGTAGTATTTCTCGGCTCGTCGCTTATAGACTGCATTCCTCAATTCTGCCGAGGTTCTTGTTTCTTCAATCAAGTCTTTTTCTACCACCATATCATCTTCATTTGCTTCCTCATTGTATTCGATTATCCTCCATGTCCGATGTTGGACCTCTACAGGGATGACTGCTTCAACTCCGAAAGCCATTGTGAACGGTGTCTCCCCGGTACTTGTTCTGTAGGACGTTCTGTAGGTCCATAAGACTTCCGGAAGCTCATCGGCCCAACTGCCCTTTCTTTCTTCTAACCGAATCTTTAGAATGTGTTTCAAGATTTTATTCACTGCTTCAACTTGTCCATTTGATTGAGGATGATATGGTGTGGAGTAATGTTTCTTGATGTTCCAAGATGTGCAAAAGTCTCTTAACTTATTTCCATCGAACTGCCTCCCATTATACGTGACTATCGACTGTGGTAACCCAAATCTGTATACCAGGTTCTTCCAAATGAAGCCTATCATCTTCTCTTGGGTTATCGTCGTTAGTGCTTCAGTTTCGGCCCACTTAGTGTAATAGTCCACGGCCACCACTACAAATTTTACTCCACCCTTCCCGGGAGGGAATGGGCCGATCAAGTCGATACCCCATTTAGCGAATGGCCACGGACTATACACTGATTTTATTTTTTGTGCTGGGGTGTGGATACTTGAGGCGAACTGTTGGCACTTCAAGCATCTCTTAGCATATCTGATAGCATCCTTTCGTAGTGTTGGCCAATAAAACCCTTGCCTGATGGTTTTGTAAGCCAAGGCTTGCCCCCCAGCATGTCCTCCACATATCCCTTCATGGATTTCCTTTAACACCTTCTGACCTTCTTCCGAGGAAAGACATTTGAGTAATGGGAGTGAGATTCCTCTTTTATATAGCTGCCCTTCGACCATCGTGTATCTCGCGGCTTGCTTCACAATCCGTTGTGCCTCCCATGGATCTCTCGGTTGTTCTCTGTTAGATAAGTATTTGCTGATAGGTGTTCGCCAATCATCGGTAGACTGTTGCTGGCTATTGATTATTTGTTGCCCCCTCTTCAACACTTGATTAACGTAATCAAATGTTGAAGGATTAATTAACTTTGTGACCACCACTTCTGAGATGCTTGGTTCTCCGGTGCTTGTAGCTAACCAGGCTAAAGCATCTGCCTGGGTGTTCTCTAGTCGGGGGATCTGCTCAATGTACACCTGCTCAAACTTTGATATCAGGTGTGCAACGATCCTTTGGTAAATGATCATTTGTCGGTCCTTCACCTCATACTCTCCTCGGACTTGAGATATGATTAGCTGTGAATCTCCGAAAACCTGAAGTCTAGTTGCCCCCACGGCTAATGATAGTCTCAAACCCGCGATAAGTGCCTCGTATTCAGCCTCGTTGTTTGTTGCTAGAAAATCGAACCTTATCGCGGAGGTGAACATTTGTTTGTCGGGACTTATCAGGACGAGACCCTCTCCGGCTGCGGAACTTGTTGCTGAGCCATCTACATAGAGGTGCCATGGGTAAATACGTCCCCTCGTCGGATCTTGAGGGTAGGTTAGCTCTACTATGAAGTCTGCCAGAGCCTGCCCTTTGATCGTTGTTCGGGGTGCGTATGTTATACCATACTGGCTAACCTCTAGTGACCACTTTAATAATCGTCCGGCAGTATCAGGTCTATGTAAGACTTGCCTCAAGGGAAATGTTGTCAATACTTCCACTTGATGGTAAAAAAAGTATGGCCGGAGCTTCCGCACGCTCATCACTAGTGCATTTGCCAACTTCTCCATTGGGGAGTATCGTAGCTCCGCCTCATGCAACACTTGGCTAACATAGTATATTGGTAGATGTGCCTTACCCTCTGCACGTACCAAGGCTGAACTTATTGCTACTTCTGAAGCCGCCAGGTATAAGTATAGATTTTCTCCCGGCACCAGCTTTGGCAGGATCTGGGGATTACTGAGGTAGTTCTTTATATCTTCGAATGTCTTTTGGCAAGCATCCGTCCACATAAAGTTGGTCTTCCCGGTTCTTTTGCAGATGCCTTTGCCTTTGATAGACTCGAAAAAGGGCATATTCTTATCTTCGGACCTGGATATGAATCTGTTTAGTGCCGCGAGGCATCCGGTTAGTCTTTGGACTGCCGGTATATCCTTCGGTGGTCCCATGTCTAGGATACATTTGACTTGTGAAGGGTTGACTTCTATGCCCCGTTGACTTACGAGATACCCCAAGAATTTGCCGGATTGTACTCCAAAGCTGCTTTTCTTTGGGTTAAGCTTCATGTTATACACCCTCATGATGTCGAACGCTTGCTTGAGGTGCTCCAGATGGTCTTCTTTTCTAAGACTCTTCACAACAATGTCGTCAACATAGACCTCCATTGCGTCACCAAGGTGTTGGTCAAACATCTTATTGACTAACCTTTGATATGTGGCGCCGGCGTTGATCAACCCGAAGGGCATCCTCTTCCAACAAAATAAATTTTTATTTGTATAAAAGGCTGTATGTTCTTGATCATCGGGGTGCATGGCAATCTGATGATAACCTGCAAAGGCATCCATAAACGTCAATAGTTCATGTCCCGCCGTATTGTCTACCAGCTGGTCGATGTGTGGTAAAGGGAAGTTATCCTTTGGACACGCGGAGTTAAGATCTGTGAAGTCTATACATAGCCTCCATGTTCCATTCGGCTTTTTGACCAAGACAGGGTTCGCCACCCATTGAGGACATAGTACTTCCTTTATGACTTTTCACCTCGCCGGTCAATGCCTCATACTTGTCTGGCCCATATTTTCTTCTCTTCTGATGGACAGGCTTCTTCGTGGGATCTATGTTCAGGCGATGACACGCGTGCTCCACCGGTATGCCGGTCATATCCTCATGTGACCATGCAAACCCATCGAGGTTAGACCGTAGGAATTCCTCCATTCGGCTTCTATAAGGTTCTTCCAACTCCGACCCAATAAAGAGTTCTAAATCTTGTTTATTTGGATCAACTTGTATGGATCTGAGCTCCTCAACCGGTGTGGCACGTCGCTTCTTATCTTTCCACCTGGGATCATCAATTGGTCCTTCGAGGTGCATTTCCATCTCCACCGAGATGGGTTCATATCCCAACCGGGGTTCAATGTCTTCCGGGGCACATGCCTGACTTTTCGGTGCTGGTTCCATTTCACCACTCTCTCCGGCTATGGTTGCAGGGTCTTTATCTTGATCCCTCGGGTTATTTACCGTCCGCTCCTCGTCTGGCTGGTCTTGCTGTAATGTATTATCTATCTCCATGTCTTCCGGCGTCTGGTCCACTTCCATCATTTCGGTGTCTACTGAGACATCATCCAGACCGCTCGGCTCGCTCGTGAAGGGTTGTGATATTAGATCTTCCAACACTAACACCTGGTTGACGAGTTTTTTCAGAGTTAATAGGCACTCCCGCGCCTTCTTCTGGTCCCCTTTGACCGTACCTGCACCCTTAAGAGTTGGGAATTTAATACAATAGTAGTAAGTAGAACATGCGGCTTTAAATTCGGAAATGAAAGGGCGGCTGAGGAACCCGTTATAGGTGGATAGTTGATCTACGACTAAGAAATCTAACAACCTTATCATCCTCCTTTCCGGGTCCTCTAGCGCTACAAGTTCTACGGGCAATCTTATTACACCTAGTGGGACGATCACAGCCTCTCCGAATCCCACTATTTTTTTATTACAATCCTCTATGTAGGATTCGTAATCTCCTAACTGGTCTAGTGTCTTTTTGAACAGGATGTTTGTGTAGGGTCCAGTATCCACTAGCAGTCGGTGCACTCTTGCGTTCATGATATTGGCGCTGATAACCAAGGAGTCATTGTGCGGTGTAAGGATCCCTTCGAGATCTGCTTGAGAGAAAGTCAAATCCACAATTAGTTTAGTAATTGCTTTTGATCCGGACCCCATCTCCTGTACCTGATTGACCGCCCGAATTTCTACCTTCTTTTGCCTCTTTGATGTGGGACGGCCATCTATCATTCCTCCTGCCGAACCAATTTCTTCAATCACAAGGATTTCTCGGTTCGGCTCCAGATGCGTCGGCCTTGCTGGTGGTCCTCTTCTGACTTGTCTGTTTGGGGCCCTTTCTGCCTCATCACTACCTTCATCATCTGAGGCTTCCTGTCTTGTCTGACGTTGCCTTTTCCTGGAGCTTTCTTAACGAACTCGGCTAATTTCCCATCTTCATAAAACTTCCACAACTGCTTCAACAGATCGCGGCACTCACTAGTGAAGTGCCCGATACTTTGATGATACGCACAAAGTTTATTTGGGTTTAGCTTGCTTCGATCCTGCCTGATCCTTCGGGGTGCAGCCAACATATCTTGATCCTTCACAGCTGTGAAGACGTGGTCAATTGTGGTAGTCAACACTTGGTTTAGTTTTTCTTTATATTCCGTCGTATCCCCAAATGATTTCAAATTTTTCGGGGCCTTGTAACCGCTACCACTGGGCTTCTTACCACTTTTCTTGTCATCAGCCTCTGGACTCAACTGTTTAGCCATTGCTTCCTGCATTGCGACGTATACACCGGCCTTGTGGCGGAACTCGGCATATGTACTAGGACAAGCTAGGTGCATTTCTTTCCACAAGTCCGTTCCTTTACGCAGTCCCGCCATGACTGCTACAACCTTTGAATCATCACTGACCGCTTCTCCTTCCAAAAGGATTTTATCAAATCATTCCAGATATTGCTGGTCAGTCTCCTCGGCCCCTTGTGAGATGTTGGTCAACCTGTGCTTTTGTGTCAGATACGTTCCAAATCCCAAAAAGTGGGACAGGAACTCCCGTGTTAACTGTCCGAATGATTGAATCGATCCAGGTGTCAAAGCTGAGAACCATCTGTGTGCACGGTCTCCAAGAGTTAAAGGAAAGTTCCGGCATTATGTTGCATCTGATGCCCCCATTGAGATCATGTAATCAGCGTACTTTGAGATGTGAACTTTGGGGTCAGACTCTCCTTCGTACAACACCAATGAGGGAAACTGTATCTTCTTCTGAATGGGTGCAGTCAGGATGACTGGTGACAATGGTGATATTGGAAGTGACGTGTACGTCTCCACCTTATCCTTGATGGCCACCTGGTGTTGTAAGTCCTCCACAGCTTTCTTCAACTTTTTGATCTCTAGAACTGACGACCCCCGGGACGATCCCCCTCCTCGAGGTTGTTCCGGGTGCACCTCATGATGACGTGCTGCCCCCGGCAGTCCCTCACTTCGTGCAATCTCTCGGTGCGGTCGTTGGAGGTTACTTGCGGCATTTGGTCCTAACCTCTCGGATGCTTGTCTCCTCAGCCTTTCTTGTACAGGCCTGCGTTGATGCCGAGCATCAGACTCGCAAGGTTCTTGTCGGTACGAGTGCTCTGAGCTTCTACCTTCCGAGTGATGACTTTGGTTACTGCACCTATCACCTTGTGACCCATCAAAGCGTTCAGGTTGATCGTGTGCTTGATCAGCTGGTCGCCCAGCTGGTCGCCAGTCTGCTCGCCCAGCTGGTCGCTGGTTTGAGCGTTGGGGTTGTGGTCCGAGGCGATCAGACATTTTTTGTTTGCCTCTTGAACTCTCAGGTACGACACGTCCACTACTGGCTTCTTCCTCCTGAGGATGGTAGCTTGTTCGAGTATCACGTCTTGTCTCAGTCTGGGCAACCTGAATCACTGGTTGACGTGCTACTACCATCTGCTGCCTTTGCAATTGTTTCAGGGTGGTCATCGCTCTCTCGATGTCCTCGAGTGTTCTAACCATTGATTCAATGGTAGTTTCTATCTGTTGACCGACTGGAGCCACCGGTAACACCGGGACACGAGCTTGTTCAGTTCGACGGTGTCCAGATGGTCCCCGTCCTCTCCACCTCTGACTTGTCGAGGTGGTGTGGGATTCATCGTGGGAGGCCTCGTACGTATATCTCGTCATTGTTTGCGATAATAATCGAATATAATAGATGGGTTTTCAAAGAAATCTTTTCTAGTTCGTGTTTTCGAAGACAGCAAATTCTTGAAAACACTCACAATTGAAGATACTCTTCAAAACTCTCACTAAACTTCGAAGAACGTTCTTCGTGTTCTTCGGTATAACGATGAGTAAGTACCAAATTCTTCAATCGAAG
>JAPKLY010000057.1:876515-1088287 GCA_026898435.1 Prunella vulgaris | reverse complement strand
AGGGACGAGCAGAGGGGCGAGCAGTGTGGCGAGCAAGGGGGCGAGCATTGTGGTGAGCAACATAGGCTTATCCTCTTGGCTTGCTGCCTTGTCATATTCAGGCTGAAAGCGAGCGAGCAGGCGGGCGAGCACGAAGGCGAGCAACTGGAGGATGGCCATGTAGGCTTGTTGTTTCGACACATCTGGGCTCGGGCGAGCATCTGGGCGAGCACCCTGGCGAGCACGGGGGCGAGCAGCTTACCCGTTCCTGCTTGTTTACACTTGGGTTATTATCTAATCTTCGAGCTTAGGTCCTTTTATCAACAATGACAGTTGCTAAGATTTAATACAGAGGAACGTGTGCTTGGAAAGTCTTGCATGATTAGTCCCCTTGGTGGGCTCTAAACGTTCGTCACACTAAATCTTGCAAGTGGAATTTGTTTCCGGTATGATGATAAAGAAGAGTTGTCCTTACTCCAAGGATAAGATGTTAAATTAATTAAAGCGTTCAGTGGCTAGATTAATTAACGGACAAGAGAATCTTAAACATGGGAAATAATGACCGGGAGCCATATGATTATAATATGGGTTAAGATGGATAGTGCAACATTAATCCTATAGTGGAGTGATATTAATGTTAATGGTTTGAATGACATTGGGCTCAATGTTAGAATTCAAGGCCCATTAGGAGGTCCAATCTTAATTCTCCTAAAGGCCCCTTAAGTAGCCCAATTAAATGTCCAACATTGAATAAGGTGATTAAAATAAAAGAAATAATTTTGGGCCCAAATAATTACAATTTTCAAAAATAATATATACATTAAATAAATGGGAGATTTTATGAAAAATAGATATGTATCTTGAATACAAGAATATCTAATAAAATTAAGATCTCATGGAATTATATATATATATTGTTTTTTCGAAAATTGGGAAGAAAGAAATATCAAGAATTGAATATTTAGTATTCATGATTATCAAGATTAGAATATTTGATATTCATGATAATCAAGATTTGAAATATTAGATATTCAAGATATTCAAGATCTTGTATTCTCACTATAAATATGAGATGATACAAGACTTCAACAACTTTATTATTACTCCAAAATTTTTGAAAATTTGAGGGAGTTGGGCAACAAAATATTTTCTTCCTTGTGTTGTGATTATTCGTGTGGCCTCCCACCGGGTGTACGAATAAGGACAAGGGAATACTTGAGAAGGCTTTTGGGTTAATCAAGAAAAGCATTTAAGTAGGACGCCTTTTGTCTCAGAAAGTGCCTTTCACCAAGGAAACAAAGGACTCCTTTTGTCTCAGAAACTGCCTTTTCTCCAGGAGGTATAATTCACTAAATCCCTTAGTTCCGCATGTTTAGGGCTTTATGTGATTATATTTGTTCATATGTTTTGCATGCAAAGCCTGTTGTTGGGTATACAATTATTTGATTTTATTATGTTTAAATCATGATATTAATTGTAGGCTTAAATTTGTATTTAGCGTAAATCCCGAATAGATCCGCGTTTAATTTCCCCAACATGTTATTTTTTGTTCACTGTTCGATTTTGAAGAACTGAAAAGGCAGAACCCAACTGAAGCTATGGAGGAAGTGGTTAGACATATCATTAACCAGGGAATACACTATTGTCTCACTCATATTCCAAGTGCATATGATGACAAGATAGTGCTAGAATTTTACAAGAATGCAGAAGCAGACGTGGAAAGAAAGAGACTGCCAGTTAAGTTACAAGGAAGATCGATTAATATCAGATAGAAGGATGTTTGCAGAGCTCTACATTTAAGAACTGGAGGAGATTCTTATGATAATCTCAACTTTAAGGATGAAGATCAATTTTATTGGAAGAAGTTCACAGCTGAAGAGCCATTTCCAAAGAATTAGAAGAGGACATTCAAGAAGAACGACCTTGCGGTGGAGTACATTTATTTATATGAAGTCATTGATAAATGTTTGTTATGTAGAACTGGTGCACATGACACAGGAACTAGACTTATGTGGGATCTCATGATCGCCATAGATAAGGAGGTTCTTGTTGATATAGGTGAATTACTTTTGAGGAATATAAGTAATGATGTGGTAAAAGAAGGAAGAAACAAAGGTTTTGGTTTGTTTCTTAATTACATTTTGAATGAAGTAGGTTGTACATTGTTTAATGGGCATTCTGGACAGCCCATACTTGTTCATAGAATTGTTGGTAAAGCAAATTTCAAAAGAGGAGCTATGGATACTCCTATGGCTATTTCTCAAAAGAAGAGAATGAGAAATAACGATTCAAAGAAGAAGAAATCTACAGCTGTTTCAAGCCCCATGAAACAATATGAAAGGAAAAAGAAGAATGTGAGGAGAAAGTTGCTCTTAGTGGATGAAGTAGATAGAGAGAAAAGAGCAAAAAGATTTCATTCCAAAAGAACAGAAGAATCTGACAAGTCTACCACTGTAGACTTGACTAATGTACAACAAGAAGAAATGGAAGAAGTAGAGGCTGAAGAAGCTCCAACTCAGATTGAACAACAACTTGTTGTTTCAAAAGAAAGAATAGATGGTTTTGAAGAAGAAAAGCAGAAGTTTGAAGAATGTAAGTTGGTTAAGGAAGAGCTTGAGAAGCTGAAGATTGAAGAAAGGAATTTGTTCCAGTGGTTTGTTGACTGGACAAATTGCAATGATATAGATCAATTGATGAGACCTAATTTTCTTGATGATTTTCTTGCTGAAAAGCTAAGAAAGAACAAGGGAAAAGGTAAAGAGATAGTTGCTCAGACTGAAAAACAGAAAATAACAAAGTCTGCAGCAGAAGCTTTGAGAGTTGCAACGGGCACAGAGACTGACCTTAGGCACAATCTCCTGAGGCAGATTATGAAATTGTCAGCTCAGATAGTGAAGATGAAGTGCCTGTGAGAATTGGTGAAGGAAGCACTCAAGTTTTTTATGGTGAAGGATTATCTACTTTGGCTGAAGGTGCAGCCATATTGGAATCTGCAGGAGCTGGTGCTGCAGAGTCAATTCCAATAGAAAAGGAAGTCCCACCTGTTGTTCAAGAAGCTAAAAAGGATGGTTCACCTTGCAAAGAACCAAAGGACAAGCCTGACAATGATTATGATGAAGGCAATGATGATGCACCAATGGGTGGTGCACAAGCTCAAATTGAAAGTGTTCAAACTCTATAGACACGAGAACCTGAAGTGAATGAGGAAATGGTAGAGGAAACATCCAAAGAAATTGATGAAAGTGCAAAGGATTTGTCTAATCCTGTTGCAAATATTTTCAACCAACCCCCTCCTACAATGTTTACCCTAGATGAAATTTATCAGGAAGGAATTCCCCTTTTGCAGAGTTACTCAACCTTGGAAAGAGGAAATATTGATGATTACATGGCTGATTTCTCTACTGATAAAATGGAGGTTCATCTAACTCCCACCAAAAGAAAAGCTACAACTGAAGACTCTACAGCTGTAGAGTTGGCACCTGCAAAGTCACAAAAGGTTGGAAAATGGAAAGAATTGATGATCATGGAAGCTGAATCAGAGGAAGAAGAAAGTGACTCAATTCCTAAGATGACTCATGAGAAAGTGGTGTCAAAACTTCAAGGATTTGAGGAAACACTGAAAGGAATTGAAGCTGCAATTCTAAAACAAGTGAAGACAATACCTGATGCAATCATTTCTCAAAAAGTGAAGAAAGGTGTTGAAGATGTGGTGAAGAAAGTTGAAGAGAGAGGAGTACTTGAAAGAAAGACAATGCAAGAGAATTTTAAGAAAGTCATTGATGGGTTAATGAATCAAAATGATGAGTTAAGATCTGAGTCTATGAAGAAAACAAGAGAGATAACTGATCTCAACTCATCAATTAACACAATGAAGGATGACTCATTCAAGTTGAAGATGGAAGTTCAAGGCATGAAGGAAGTTGTGGAAACCTTGATTTCTGACAACAGAAATATGAAAGAAGATTTGATGAAGAAACTTTCAACCATTTTGTCACATCTTGATGTTGGCAAAAAGGGGGAAAGTAGTCAGATAGAGAAAGAACTGAGAGAATGTGATAAGATGACTGAACAAATCCTGGAGAAGGTGAAAGGATTTGGTGAAGCTTTGTCCAAAGACTTTGAGGCAGCAAAGTCCAAAGATTTTTCAAAAAGATTGGCTGAACAGTCTGAAACTGAGAGTGACAAGAAGAACAACTCACAAGGAAAAATCATTCAGTTGTCCAAGTCTGCAGCTGTAAAGATGCCAGTTGTATCACTCACAACCCTCTGGAGGTTCTTTTGGTTATTGGGAAAAGACAGTTCAAGAATCAAGGGAAAGGAAGAAAGAAAGGGAAGAAAAGGAAAAGCAAGAGTTGAAGCTATCCAATGTGTTGAATGTTCAACCTATCAGTCAAATTGCTCCTGAAGAGAAGGAAGAAGAGAAAGAAAAAGAGATGAAATCAGACATTGATTTGTTATGGGAAGAGTTTCTGAGTATTTGTAATAGGCATACTGTGATCAAGAAGATCAAGTTCAAGAAGGACATATACCAGAAGTTTAAAGACTTGAAAGCTGATGGAACTCTTTGCAGCTGAGATAATGATCATCTTATTGGAGGAAAGAAGAAGAAGACTCCCACTACAAAGAATATTTTCAGTTCAAGGAAAGAACGGGAAGATTTTGAAATCTATGAGATGATGATGTTAATGAAGTACATAGAAGAAGATGAAAAGAACAGGAAGATGATAGAGCAAGGAATCTTCAAACCACAGGATGAATCTGAAGATGAAGATGAAGAAGATACTGACCCTAAACACAAGAGGAGATGAAGATCTGAAGACTACTGTATAGTTTAGACACTAAAACTTTTAGTTTTTAGTCTAACTATCCTTTGTAAGCTGTATCTAAACCTTGTTTACTTTTATGCAGCCTTTCCTCTTGTAGTCTTGTTCTGTTCTTTACTTGTTTTTTTTTTGGTTAAGCAATATCTTATTGCTTTTGTTTATGCTGTTTATTTATTATTTTGATGATGTGTTTTGCCAACATCAAAATAGGGGGAAATTGTTAAGTACCTGTGTTGCCAAAATCGTGTATGATTTCCACGCAAGTGTACGTGGTCTTTGTTGTCGCGGCAAGTTAACCAAGTTAAATATCGAACACAGGGAAACGATGCGATATCAAGCTAGTATTGAATGTCTACAAAGGCTAATAGCTAGGAAAGCAAGAAAACAATCAAGGTTTCTATCTACTAAATCAAGCAAGAAATAGTAAATCCTAACTATCACCCCAAAGAAGTGAGCAAGTGTGAAGTGTACATGGAAGTAATCCTACTATGGTTCCTCTAGAATCCTATCCATCCTAGCATGCAAAAGATCTCTTGGTGTATTAATCAAGCCAACTAGTATCTAGATCACTCTACAACACAAGGTAAGGCTCTATTAGGTGTCTAGATCTCTCTACAACTCCTAACACTCTAATTAAGAGTTCTTAGGCTAATATGCAATTCTCATTGGTCATACAAGCCAAATATCAAACACTTGGTATGCATAAGGTTCTTATAGCCCAATTCTCATTTCATTGCTAAAACATATAAGCCATACAATCCAATTAAACATCTCAAGCATTCATACAAGTCATTAATAAGAGAACTAATCCAACAAGATCACTAATTCATGCATAGGATTAACAAGAGACTAAATTCACCATAGTATTCAAACAACCATGCAACAAGGATATTAGCCCATGGCTAATTGGTAATGAAAATTAACAATTAACAATCTAATCATCATTATTAAGAACTAAGACAAGAAAATTAAAGGAAAACTTACCATAAGTGGATGAATTGAAATACGAGCAACAAACCTCCAAATTCTAAGTCTTGATCCAAAGCTCAAAATACAAAATTGAATAGCAGGAATAAAGCTCTAATCACTATGAGTATGTAGGAACAAACGGATCTAAAATCCGACGGACTGATCAAAAGTTATGGAAGAAAGAAGATTGAATCTAACTAAGAACCCACTAAGTAACTACCTAATTCTCTCTCTAAACTAATCTAAGAACTTGGAATAATGAAGAAAAAGCTTGAGAATCTGATCCTTGAGGTATTTATAGTGCCCACAATATTTAGTCCAAAGTGCCCTTCATTAATAGTGCGAAAATACGAAAATAGCCCTGAAATTTCGGACATTTCAGCACTACTACCTATCACCAACTGAGTGGCTGCCTATCTTGATCGGCACCCTGGTCGCGCGAGGTAGCTTCTTGTCGATCATGAGCAGAGCACCTGCCGATCAAGCTGCTCGGCAGCTTCGTCGCGCGATAGCTGCCGATCCAGGGATGTGGTCGCGCAATAGCTATTTAGCACAAGTGTATGTGCTGCCGATCAAGACACTTAGTGTCGGTAGATGCGCGACTTCCTCGTTTTTGTCATATCTTGAGTTCTAGGACTCCGATTGACTCGATTCTTTTTGCGTTGGAACCCTCTCTTCAACCTATTCAACATGGGACATCAATTGCACCAATTGGATAAACTCCTGAATTTCGGACTTTTCTCAAACTTGCTCGTTTTTTGCCGGTTTTGCTCGTTTTCACTACAAAACATAATTTTCTAGCCAAAAAGGGTTAAATGCACAAAGTATATCATTTTAGGGTAAAATATGAACATAAGCACATCAGAACCATATAGAAATGGATGCTAAAAGATGCAATTATGACCCAAATCATACCCCCAAACTGGATTGTTGCTCGTCCTCGAGCAACGAAGCGATAAGATAGGGGAATAATTGTATCAATGAAGCATCAAGCATAAGTCAAATGCCATAGAATCATAGCTCAATATCAAACAAGTCTAAAATGCAATTTCATCAAATCAACAATCAAAATCGAATCAATGAACAAATTGTCAAATCAACATGTCATGATCCTCACATAGAAGTGTATAGCTCATCTCTCAAGTGTTTAAGGTTCTCTCTATCTTCACACAACGATACAAATACTACCATAAGCTTGGCTCAAGTCTCAAATTCTCCACCACTTGAAATGACAAATCATTCACACGTCAATGAGGACTTTCATAAGGTTGTAATGTTGGCTCTTTGGTAGGGAAGGATAGATATAGATAAGAGTGACTAAATATGATTAGTAAAGCATAGAAGGAATCAAGTAATAGTCATTCACATCTTCATGCAATTGCGCACATTCTTTATGCTCTTCAAAATCACACTTTCAAGATCATTCTTCCCTTTGTTTGCAATTAACTTCCATACTCACAACAAAGGTCAACTTGACCATATTTTCAACAAAAAGTCAACTTTTTTCTCATGCTTTGCTAGCACTTGCCTTTTTCAAAAAATTTCAATCCATGCATAGAATTCTTCATATCTTCCACTTTAGGCCACCATGTTCTTCATCATATCACCAATCTTCCTTCCTTCTTTTCACTCTACTAATCATAGGGACAAGAGAGTTTCAAAAAGGAAGGAAAATGGCTTAAAGTGTGGTTAGCCAAAGGAAAGGTCTATAGGCACAAAATGGTTAGCAATGGATAATAATATCATTGGTAGGCTCATAGGGCAAAGTGACTCAATATAGATCAAAGAAATGCCTCAAATCATATCATGTGAAATCAATGTCTAATATAGCCTCAAACAAGACCAAAGCCAAGTTATAGAGTATAATGCACATGTGTGGAACTCACATCAAAGAATATCATCCGTTAGGGGTTGAAACGGGCATCAATGGCTCATAACCTCACGGGCTGGGTGATCATGACTCATCTCATATCTAAAATGCTCATATCATCAAAATCTCAAGTATCATCAAATCCATAGTACAAAAGACAAGATAAGAATCAAGTCATAACTCTACTACATCCAACATGAACTTTCAATTCATCCACACAACAATAAACATATCTTATGCGTCCACTACTCAAAACATGCAACATAATGGCAATCATCAACAAGCAAAACAAGACATCAACGTAAGTATATGGTCTAAAAATATCGTAGAAGCACTAGAATCATCCTAAGCATAGCATTGCAATGAGATTTGCGAAACAAACACACCCCCCCCCCAAACTTTTTTGGACCATAGGTCTAAAAAGTTTGGCAAAGAGTGGAGAAAAGATCATACAATGCTCAAACCAAAGCACAATACCACAAGAATCACACTTAAGCTCAAAATCGCAATCTAAATTCAAGCAAACTAAACCTAAAAATGGAAACACATATAGAGATAAGTGTAAAGACATACCTTGAGTTGGGATTAAAAATAGGAGAGTGAATTTCCACTTACACGAAAATGTCCTTCTTGGCCGAGTTGGAAGAGAAATCTCCTTATCACACCTTTCTAGAGCTCACAAATCATCCATTATCCTTGCAAATCAACAATTTGAAGATCGAACACACCCCCCCCAAAATTTTTTGAATTAAGGATCCTAAAAGTTTGTAAAAGAGTGATAAAAATAGGATTTGCAATGAATCAATGACCAATAAAAACATGTACAAGCTCAACTCAACCAAGGAACACAATATATACCAAGAGACAAAACCCCCAAACTAGGATAAATCACATGCACCAACCAAGGCAAGAGACACACTACCTCATATGAAGAAAATCAAAACAAATAACACTATCTAAACTACAAAGCAAACCTAATAAGCAAGAAAATTTTAGGATGGGTTGCCTCTCATCTAGCGCTTGGATTTAACGTCCCCTAGCCGGACGCACCAATGTTAGCTAAATGGCAAGGATAATTGTCGTCCATGCCATCCCACTATAATCTCAAAGCTTCATTATTAAGGAAAAATGTAGGATTTCTACCCCATACCCCCAATTTCCTTATCATTTTGAACTTATAAGCACAAGTATATTCTTCTTCTCTTCTACTCATAACACCAATCCACCCCCATTTCCGACCATCAAAAATATTCAAGAGGAGTCTCAATTCAATCTTATGATCAAGTAATTCAAGAGGTAAGACAAATTCACAATAAACAACATTATCAATTAAAGCACAAGTAGAAGAGTCTAGGGGTAGAGAAATGCTTATTTTATTTGTAGGCTCCTCTTCCACTTTGATTTGTTGTTTTTCTTCAATTAAGCTCAAGTCCATGAGTGGACATTTATCTTCCTCTTCTTGATCATCTTCCTTTCCTCCTCTTGAATCATCTACTTCCTTATCCTCTTCTTCTTTTTCTTTCACTTGATTCCTATCAAATCTAGAAAAAGAAGTAGAATCATAAATTTCAACATTAAGAGATTTAGTACGAATAGTGAAAGAAGAAAGGGTATAAGATCCTTTTTTCATTGTAGTTCAAGATTATCTTGAAATCTTCCTCATTTAAATCTTGATTCTCTTCAAGAAATCTATCAATTAGATCATATATATCTTCTTTCGGTTCATCTTCCTCTTTTTCTTCTTTTTCTACTTCTTCTTCCTTAGACATGTGGGGAGGAGAAGGATAGGAATATGGACATGGATAGTGAGAGGAATAAGGATAGGGATAATGGTATGGGTGGTGGTGGTTGATATGGAGATGGTGAATATGTATGAGGTTGATATGTTTATGGTTGAGGAGGGTATGTGTATTGTGGAGGATACGAGTAATTGTTGTATCCGTCCATCTTCAAGTAAGTTCACTCCTACAAAAATAATCAAGTATCAACACTCACCAAAAATAGTCAAACAAACAAAGAAACAAAATAAAGAAAAGAAAATGTAAACATCAGTACAAGCCTAACAAAGTTATCATTTCCCCGGTAACGGCACCAAAAACTTGTTTGCTAAAATCGTGTATGATTTCCACTCAAGTGTACATTGTCGTTGTTGTCGCGGCAAGTTAACCAAATTAAATATCGAACATAGGGAAACAATGCGATATCAAGCTAGTATTGAATGTCTACAAAGGCTAATAGCTAAGAAAGCAAGAAAACAATCAAGGTTTCTATCTACTAAATCAAGCAAGAAATAGTAAATCCTAACTATCACATCAAAGAAGTGAGCAAGTGTGAAGTGTACATGGAAGTAATCCTACTATGGTTCCTCTAGAATCCTATCCATCCTAGCATGCAAAGTTGTAATGTTTCTCTACAGTCAGTTTCTATGTTTTCAGGACCCTACAGCTGCAAAGTTCAAGACCCTACAGTTGTCATATCCGTTTCAAGATTGAAGTACAAGATCAAGACTTGTTAAAGTTTATCAAGATCCTTAAGCTCAAATTAGTGTAGCAATTATGCACTCACAATAGAGTACTTAAGTGGATGTTTTCACAGAATTTCTGAGAGGTTAATGAAGACTAATTAAAGACAACCAGAATTCTGAGAATGAAGACAAGAAGTACAATCAGTACTATTCTGTGTGGAGGATGAGGACCACTTAACACATGCCTATAGAGAGAGAGGAGCCTTATCCAGAATTTAAATTTGAATCTCTCAACGGATAAGTCACTCCACTTAATCTATAAATAGAAGATGTTCTCAGAGGAAGCAACAACAACAACCTGCGCATACAAGCATTCAACCTAAGCAAGTCTACAGCCAACAAATTCTGAGAGAGAGATTTTATTTTCTTTGTGATTCATAGGATAGTTGATTAGGATTTTCTTAGAAAGAATCACTCTTTGTTGTTGTTCCTTACTTGTTTTTATTATTTCTACTTAGTGTAGATATCTCTGTATGAGGTTTGTTTAACTCTTAGTGAGTTATATTCTGAGTGAATAGGATAGTGTCTCTTTTTAGAATAGGAATCTGAGTGAACCTAGTTCTAAGGGGGAACTATTTGTATTGATCTTTGTGATCCATTTACATAATTTCTCTTACTGTTACATTCATCATTGTATTTAAACTTGTGCATAAAAACTTTGTGTTTTTCACAAAGGAACTGAACTCTACAGCTGTAGACTTCCTTAAGTCACTCAGCTGTTAAGTTTGTTCAAATTGTTTTTCATTAACACTTACACTTATTTCCTCTGCACATTAGAGTATTCTCAATACACTTTCTAGTGTGAGAATCCCTCTGATACTTTGTCTACAAGTTGTTTATTTTATTTTCAAGTTTTATAACTCTACAGCTGTAGACTTCTCTAGTCCACATATGTATCCTTTGTGGTCCATAAAATCTCTTGTAGACTAACTGTTTTTAAACTTTTAAAGGTTACTGTAAGGTTCTAGATTACCTTCTTTGAAAAAGTTTGAAAATTTGATTTTGGACTCATGGTCTATTCACTCCCCCTCTAGACCTTGACAACATAAGGTAAAACTTCTCTCACAGGGCACATGTGAGGACGGTCCCCTGTGATGAACCCTTCTGTCACCTCTCCTAACAGTGGATTTAGACCAATTTGTCCTTTGCCTAGACTGTCTCCCATGAGATGGTCTAGTGTGAGGATAAGTATACCGAACATTACGTTCCTTGAAGGATGATTCCTTCTTTGGAAGTGGTTTTGTTCAGTATTTGGTCTGGGAGGTGCATAAGTTGTTCTAGCCCTTTCAGTAGGCCTACTAGGCCTTATTACCTCCTTAGAAGTTTTAGCAGGCCTTTTGCCCTTATCAAGAGTCTTTCTGGGATTCTCAGAGGACTTTACAAACACTCTCTCTTCACTGCTAGAAGATGCAGTATTTAGAGGACCTTTGGAAGATGTGCATGGGAAGAATCCAATCCCATGTCTGCTGTCTGAGCTATTTTGCAAGCTAAAAATTTCCTCTATGGCAAAAGAGGGTTTATTTAGTGCTTCTAATTTTCTCAGCACACATTTCTCAGATTCTTTCAGCATATTTACATTGCTGATAAGAGTTTTGATTTGGATCACTAGCTCATTGTTTTCAGCAGCTAGCTTGATCTGGTCATCAGTCAGTCCCCTGATCAGCTCATCATTTCCACTGAGCTGACTTTTGAGTGTTTCCACTTCATTTGCCAGGGCAATGGTCTGAGAGGCTGATGCAAGGTCTGCCTCATTCTCAGACTCAGCTAGCTTAGAGTTCTCAGTGGCTACCTTCCTGTTTTCTTCATCAAGGGTGAGGTATGCTTCTTGCAGCCTGGAGAAATCAACCATCAATTGTTCTAAGGAGAACTGAAGGTTGAGGTCTCCTACTGACTCTGAGCTAGGCTTAGGTGAGTGATCTATCAATTGACAGGAGTAGGATTGTACCTCAGGTTCCTCATTGGCCAAGAGGCAAAGATCATCATTACTGCTGTTGGTGAACATATCATCAGATGAATCTGCAACATGTTCATCTTCTGCTACCATTACTCTCCTTTCCAGTCTCATGTCCCTCTTGACTTTTCTTTCTTTTCTTTCTTTTGCACTCAGCTATGGACAGTCATATTGGAAGTGCACTGCTTTGTTGCATTGGTAGCACTTCTTGGAGTCATCATCATCAGTTTCTTCCTTAGCCTTTCTTTTGGATTCTGACTTTGAAGTTGACTCTTCTCCTCTGTGGTTCCTTCTGGATTCTTTTTCAGGCTCCTTCTCATCTCTTTGGGTGGATCTAAGCTTGAAGTTCTTCCTGTCCTTGGTGTCCTGATAGTACCTCTTGTATTTTTCAAACCTTGAGTTCAGCTTTTCAAATCTTCTTGCCAGTAGGTTCATCACCTCCTTCAGTTCAGTCTTGCTCTGAGATTTGCATGGCTTTCTTGCTTTCTTGATCTTGGCTGGTTTAGCTTCAGAACTGCTTGCCTTGAAAGCCACTCCTTTCTCAGATGATGAAGGTTCTTCTGTAGCTCTTTTTCTGTTTAGATCAAACTCATAGGCCTTGAGTTCTGAAAACACCTGTTGCATGGACATGTTGGACAAGTCCTTGGTGTTCTGCATCATGACAGAGTAGACATCCCACCTAGGTGAGAGTCCCCTGAGAATTTTGAGAGCAAACTCCCTCTTGGTATAAACATTTCCTAGGGAGTTTATCTCATTCATGATGTCAGTGAACCTGCCATTCAGTTGATCAATGGTCTCATTTGATTCCATTAAAAATTGTTCATATTTTTGAACAACCACTAACAATTTATTTTTCTTGATTTTATCAGTCCCCTCACACAGAAGAGCCAGAGTATCCCAGATTTCCTTTGCAGTTGTACAATGAACAACTCTTCCCATGACAGAGTCAGGGATGGTTGTGTATAGTATGTTCATGGCAACGAAATTAAGATTATGTATCTTCCTCTCATCAGTAGTGAAGTCATCTTCATCTTTAGGCCACTTTTCTCTAGGATCCTTAATCTGTGCTTGTGTGATCCTAGGATTAGCAATCATAAAGACAAAGGGACCTCTGGTAATGACTCTAAGCATCTTATCATGTACACGGTCTAGGTGATCCCTCATTCTGATATTCTAAAAGTCATATCCTTCCACAGAGAACTGGGGCAGCTTGTAGATGTAGTGTGACATGTGGTTGAGAGGATTGGTTCCTATGTTGGAGTCTGAGCTCCCAACTACATTGGTATTGGCTCCTGTGGTTGTATTTCCTGTGTTGGTGGATCCTTCTGCATGAGTAGACATCTTAAAGGATTATTTTAAAAAAAAAAAGTTAGTCAGATACCACTTGTTTTAAAGGATTGTGACAAAGCAGTGGTTCTTAGAACCCCTGCTCTGATACCACTTATTGGTCCCAGATAAATAATAACAGGTGTATGGGGGGGAATAAACCTGTAGGTACAGATTTTTCAAAAATTATGTGTTCACAGTGGACTAAAGAGCACAAGTGACCTGATAATACGGTCAGTGGACTTTTGAAGGTCCCCTGATAGGTAACCTGTATTTTAATCAAAGTATGAATTTAGTAGCGGATTAAATGTATACACTTTATCAAAAATATTATCAACTCACACAAAAGGAATAAAGTAGTAAGAACACAGAGGATTTATAGTGGTTCAGAGTTAAACTCTTCTACATCCACTTTTCCTAACTTAACGGGAGAATTCCTTATCACCAGGAATTCCTTATTTTAGAGTGCCAAGGTGCACTGATCAAGAATAGCTCCTCTTGATCTCTAGGATTATCCCTAAGTCCTAGTCCTCTCTAGATTTCAGTCTGAGACAATAACTCAGCTTACTTTCTGACCACTCTTTGCCTTGAAACTTTTACAATTTGAGCGCTTTGAGTATTCTAACTATGGTTGAGGTAACCCTTTACAATGTACATCAGATTCTAGGTAGGGTTATCTCAGTGGCCTTCTAAGAATATTAAAATATAAGCCTAAATGCAGTGTTGTGCTCTACACAAAGTAAGCACTTGGGAAACAAGTGTAATTTCAAGTGCTTGAGAGTGGTGAACTTTAGAGAGATTGAATTCTGATGAGCTTGATTGTTTCCCGTACTTATCTTCTTGTTCAACTTTTGTATTTATAGCCATAATTTGAAAGACTATCCGCGAGAGATAATTTCAAATTATGCTATTTTGGTAGTCCAACGTTCTTTAAAATCTTTCTCAGATTTTGGGATGTTCAAATATGTTAATCTTTGTAGTTCAACGTTCTTCAAGATCTTCTTCAGATTTTGGATAGTCAACTCCAAGCATTAATGGTGGTGAGCTCATTAAATGCCTACTTAGAGTTAATGCAACCGCCTTTGAAAAGTGTGTCATCCTAGGTTGCTGGTTGCTTCTGAACATGGTACTGACAGGTCAGTCTTTTGTGTCAGGTCCGTACATAGGTGGCAGCTTCTCATTGGTCTGTCTTTAATTGTAACCTCAGACCAGTCAAACGGTTATATTAAAGTCCTATGTCTTTTCATCAGGTGACTTGGAACATTCCTTTTGTTGCATTTAACACTTCATTTATGTGTTGCAACTGCCTTCATAAATGCAGAGAACTTATTAAAGAGTCAGACTTGTTCTTCGTAGGAGGGTTATTAAGGTTACTGTGAATTAGTCTTCTGAGGTGTCTTTCTTCAGTGGTGGGTACCACTCTGTCACGCCCCAAGCAAGCGGAAGACTTCATTTATTAAAAATCGAATCAGAAAAAAAAACATTTTAGGGCGCGACTACATTTTTTGCTGAAATAAAAAAAAAATTAGAAGGATTTACGACTAAATGTTCATTTAGTATAACTCAATACTTAATAAATATATAACTCTAAACATATTTAGATATAAGTAAATAAACATGCCATTCTAAAAATTAGACGATCAAATAAGCAATCACACATGTAAAGTCTTGCTAATTCAGTTAAGGACACTAATTATATTTAACTTGCAACTCATTTTATAACTTATAACACATCAGGCTAGTCTGACTAAATCAGGCTAGTTTTGTCCAGGGTAGCCTGACTTTTGCAATCCTATTTTTCAAAGTTTTTGACTTAGTCTCCTAATAGTTAGACTATTTTTCTAAGTGTATACAATTGTTATATCACAAGGGAGTCTTTGGGATTGTATCAAAACATTTTATTTGTGATGCCCCTTTTTTTTTTTTTTTTGTAAAATTGACATTCTAGAAACCCGAGTCGTCACTTGGTGACCCAAAAACTCAGCTAATATTTTTTTTTGAAACAATAATAATAGCAACATTAAAAAGATAGCGGAAGCGTACGATAAAAGAAGCAGTGGCCATTTTCCAAAACACCCCACAAGATCACGTTAAAGTTTGGCACAAAATAGACAAACAAAATAAACATCACATAATTTCATCATCGAGGGATATAATAGTGTTCATTTCCTCGACGCACCGGTAAGTCTTAACTTAGGTCCAACATATTAATGGTATCCATCATAATAGTTAAATCCATAATGAAGTGCATATCACGATTAAAACAAACACAAGACACGGAAATTGTATTACTCTCCAACAGGCGCGAGCTCCCCTTCATCAATACCTGAAAAGATTTAAAATATGGGGAAGTGAGATTTGAATTCTAAGTGTGGGTGACCCGTACGCTATTGTACAGGTTGACAGTACGCAAATAAAAAAAATATTTTCATAGCCACAGAGGCTCGTCGTTCCAAAATACATCATTTTTAAGAAAGCTTCTTTCTCTTTTCTTTTCCATATACATATATATATATATAGCCACAAAGGCTCGTCATTCATACATAGCACACGAAGGCTCTCTTCCACCATGGCGCCTAGCCACACAGGCCAGGCCATTACACATCATTTGAGATTTTTTAGCACATGAAGGTTCTATTCCACCGCAGCGCCTAGCCACACAGGCCAGACCACTGCATGTCATTTTAGACACTTTAGCACACAAAGGCTCTCTTCCACCAGGGCGCCTAGCCACATAGGCCAGACCATTACACATCGTTTGAGATGTTTTAGCACACGAAGGCTCTATTCCACCGCGGCGCCTAACCACACAGGCCAGACCACTACATGTCATTTTAGACACTTTAGCACACAAAGGCTCACTTCCACCATGGCGCCTAGCCACAAAGGCCAGACCATTACACATCGTTTGAGATGTTTTAGCACACAAAGGCTCTCTTCCACCATGGCGCCTAGCCACATAGGCCAGACCATTACACATCATTTGAGATGCTTCGCCCGTGGGCGTTCACATAATAATATGGTAATAACCGGGATAATAACCGTAAGAACTCATGTAAACCGAGTAAATCCAGTAAACCAAGTAAACCGACCCGAAGGTCCAAACAATTTTTTTTTTGCACACACCAACAGCCCATATAATATTATGGCAGTACGGTAAATGTCACCCACCTTAAAAAAATTTCCTTTTGTAAGTCAGTCCCCCTTTCTTTTCACCCAAAGTTCTCGTCACCGTAGAAGCACTCACACCTAGCATCATTTGTTACACTTTATTTAGTACTTGTACTTATTTAATAAGTCTTTTAGTTAAGGGCTCTAGTTAAGTCTCTTTTAGTACACTTGCATATTTTAGAGGTTTGTTATAAGAGTTTTAGACAAACAAGAACATATGACTCTCAACTTAAAGACAACACTAATCACCATGCATCTACCTACTACATGTATTCACATACTCATACATGCACATAATATACACATTCAAATAACATTATTCAAGGCTTTTAGACTTTAGTTTTTTTCTAAAGAAAAATAGTTACTTAACTTCTAACATGAAAATAATACATACACATCAACATTTAATTTGTGCAGTTTGTATGTTGGGGCTGCACTTACACCTACTTTGAGCATTTTCTAAAAATATCAAAACACATCTAAAAATCATGAAATTTTTACCAGCTTCCTTCAAGATCTAGGGCACATGCCCGCAACATGTCCTCTAAAATCTGAATGGTCCTCTCAGACTGTCCATCGGTCTGTGGATGCTAGGCCGTAATGAACTTTAAATTTGTCCCTAAAGCTCGTTGCAAACTCCTCCAAAAGTTCAATGTGAAACGAGGGTCTCAGTCTGAAACTATTGAGATCGGGACTCCATGCAGTCGGACTACCTCTCTAATGTACAGCTGGGCCAACTTGTCCATCGTGTAAGTCATCCGAATGGGTATGAAATGAGCTTATTTTGTGAGTCTGTCCATGATTACCCAAATCACATCATGACCCTTGACAATCCTTGGGAGTCATGTGACAAAATCCATGGTCACATTTTCCCATTTTCATTCAGGTATCTCTAGCGGGTGAAGCAATCCAGATGGTCTCTGGTGGTCGGCCTTTACTTGCTGACAAGTCAAGCATTTCCTCACAAACTGAGCGACCGAGGGCTTCATGCCCCTCCACCAAAAATTCTCCCTTAGATCTCTGTACATTTTAGTCTCTCCGGGATGCACCGTGTAAGGCGTATTGTGTGCTTCATGGAGAATTTCATTTCTCAATTCTTTACTCTTCAGCACACAAACCCTTTTCCCAAAACGTAACATCCCATCACAATTGAAGAAGTCTTTATTAGTTCCGGTCGTTACTTGTGCTTTCAGTTTATCAAGGAACTTGTCGACCTGTTGCAACTCCCTGGTCTTTTCCCGCAAGTTTGGTTGTACCGTGAGTGCAAACAATGTTGATGAAACACAACACAGGTTTACAACTTCTAAACTCAGGCACGAAAACTCCTCGATTAACGATCTCTGAGTGGTGAGTATGGAGTTGAGTTGCGCACTACCCCTTCTGCTCAGAGCATCAGCTACCACATTCGTTTTCCCCGTGTAGTAGTGAATTGTGCAGTCATAGTCCTTTACTAGCTCGAGCCACCTTCTCTGACGCATGTTTTACTCCTTTTGCATGAAGAAGTACTTCATGCTCTTGTGGTTCGTGTAAATCTCACATTTCCCTCCGTAGAGGTAATGTCTCCAGAGTTTTAGCGCGTGAACCACTGCCGCTAGCTCCAAATCATGAGTGGGATAGTTTTGTTCATGCGTCTTCAATTACCGTAACGCATACACAACAACTTTCCCATGTTGCATCAGCACGCATCCCAGCCCAGATAAGGACGCATCAGTGTAGATGACAAAACCTTCTGGTCCATCAGGAATGGTCAACACCGGTGCTGAGGTCAGACGCTTCTTCAATTCTTGAAAACTTTCTTCACATGCAGGGGTCCAAACAAATTTCTCCGTCTTCCTTGTCAATTGCGTCAAAGGTTTCGCAATTCGTGAGAAATCTTGGATGAACCTTCGATAGTACCCTGCCAAACCAAGAAAGCTACGGTTCTCATTTGCATTAGATGGCCTCCTCCAATCCATTATAGCTTCTAACTTGGCCGGGTCCATCTCTATTCCCTTTTCGGAGATGACGTGCCCTAGGAACATGACCTTGTCCTGCCAAAACTCACACTTGCTGAACTTTGCGTAGAGCTTTTCACACCTCATTATTCCCAGGACAGTCCTAAGGTGCTCCTCGTGCTGTTCATTATTCCTGGATTATACGAGCACATCATCAATGAACACGATGACAAAGCTGTCTAGGTATTGATGAAATACCCTGTTCATCAAGTCCATGAAAATTGCAGGGGCGTTTGTCACTCCAAAAGGCATTACTGTGAACTCGTAGTGCCCATATCGTGTCCTGAAGGCTGTCTTTGGAATATCACTTTCCTTAACCTTCAGCTAGTGATACCCGGACCTTAGGTCGATTTTTTAGAATACACAAGCACCCTTCAACTGATCAAACATGTCTTCTATTTGTGGAAGTGGATATTTATTCTTTATTGTCAGTTGATTCAGCCCCCTGTAGTCAATACACATTCGGAGGGATCCATCTTTCTTCTTGACAAATAGTACGGGTGCTCCCCAAGGCGAGGCACTGGGTCTAATGAACTTCTTATCCAGTAGATCTTGTAGCTATTCCTTTAGCTCTTGCAATTCCTTGGGTGCCATACGGTATGGTGCTTTGGACACTAGTGCTGCTCTAGGTACTAAATCGATGGAAAACTCCACTTACCTATCTGGAGGTAATCCTGATAGTTCTTCTGCAAACACATCGGGGTACTCTCTTACCACTGGCACCGAGGCTGGTGTTGTTTTATCCTTTACAATTTTAGAAATACTTATTAGGTATCCCTGACACCCTTCTTTTTGTAGGAGTTTCGTAGCCTTGATGGCTGAGATGACTCGCACTTCTAATTTCGACTTGATCCCACGGAAAGTGAAACGATGACCCTCTGGAGTTTCAAAGTCGATCTCCCGACTTGAGCATCTAATGGTAACCCTGTTCCTGGTAAGCCAATCTAGTCCCAAGATTAGATATAATTCTTTCATCGCTAGGACATAAAGGTCGGCTACCAAGGGGTGGCCTCCAAGTTCAAACTTGAATCCCTTCACTAATGTATCTATCTTTGATGATTCTCCCGAAGGAAAATTTACACATAGGCCTTCGCCTCTAAGGCACTTAACATTCTTTCGTACGGGTAGGACCCTCTTTCCCAGATAACTTGGGTGGTTGAAGACGACGAAACTGCTCGACGTACTCATTCGGTCGAGGTGCATGGTGGCATGCATTCGGCTGGGGTGGTGGTGGTGGAACTTGCTGATGGAGGTAGTTCTGAAGGGAGGTGAAGAACTCCCGAGCCATGTCTGCTCCAGATCCAGCATTAGGTGGGTCCTATCCCACTGATTCCGGTGACGGTTCCCTCTGATTCCCACGAGTCCTCACACGCCTAGACATGTCGCAAAACATTAAAGAAATGAGGAAAATACTATTATCGTAGGTATAAAAACAAAATCAGAATCCAATCAATTGTGATAACTCATTGTGCAGCACTATACATACAATAGGACAACAATGGTAAGCTCACGTTGCCTGCAGTCAACGGCCAACGATTGGCTCAACTATAGTAGTTAGGAACCACACATATGCAATCAACATTTAATCGGATAAACATAACTGATAGAATACATAATACGCAAGAGTTGTTATATATATATTCAAAATAAGTTCGGGAAAGAATAAATTCTCCCTTACAAAGTAGTACGCTTAAAATAAGAGTTGAAAGTACGCGAAAATCCTAAGGCCCACTACTACTACTTATCGCAAAAGGGGGGGTTACAAGCATAAAGAGGAAAAAGCTTGACGCAGCTTGTTGATCCCCCTCCCAGTACCCGGTATAGGCGGCACAATTTTGAACCACGCGAAAATGTCGCAAATAGTCCTCCATGGTCTCCTTCAGTCGATGACGCAATCCAAGATAGGCCCTCATCTAAGTCCGAAAGAAAGAAAAATACGTACACATATATTAAGTATAGTATATAGTAAGGGTTAGGGTCTAACGTACTAGGGGGGGTTATAAGTTCTACGAAAAGTAAAATTTTAAACATTTACAAAAATGAACTTCAAAATCATACCTCGGGGTGCCCGGCCGTAGAAAAGGATACATTCCCATCGACCACTTAATTAATTTCACATGTACACACACTTTACTTACTAGGAATAATAAAATTTTTGAAGAAATAAATATTTTGGCCAAAGTTTTAACCTAGGCTCTGATACCACCTGTGACGCCCCATTTTTTTTTTTTTTGTAAAATCGACATTCTAGAAACCCGAGTCGTCACTTGGTGACCCAAAAACTCAGCTAATATTTTTTTTAAACAATAATAATAGCAAAATTAAAAAGATAGAGGAAGCGTACGATAAAAGAAGCAGTGGCCATTTTCCAAAACACCCCACAAGATCACGTTAAAAGTTTGGCACAAATTAGACAGACAAAATAAACATCATATAATTTCATCATCGAGGGATATAATAGTGTTCATTTCCTCGACGCACCGGTAAGTCTTAACTTAGGTCCAGCATATTAATGGTATCCATCATAATAGTTAAATCCATAATGAAGTGCATATCACGATTAAAACAAACACAAGACACGGGAATTGTATCACTCTCCAGCTAGCGCGAGCTCCCCTTCATCAGTACCTGAAAAGATTTAAAATATGGGGAAGTGAGATTTGAATTCTCAGTGTGGGTGACCCGTACGCTATTGTACAGGTTGGCAGTACGCAAATAAACAAAATATTTTTATAGCCACAGAGGCTCGCCGTTCCAAAATACATCATTTTTAAGAAAGCTTCTTTCTCTTTTCTTTTCCATATACATATATATATATATGTATATATATATAGCCACAAAGGCTCGTCATTCATACATAGCACACGAAGGCTCTCTTCCACCATGGCGCCTAGCCACACAGGCCAGACCATTACACATCATTTGAGATGTTTTAGCACACGAAGGCTCTATTCCACCGCAGCGCCTAGTAAACCGGGGTAATAACCGTAAGAACTCATGTAAACCGAATAAATCCAGTAAACCAAGTAAACCGACCCGAAGGTCAAAACGTTATTTTTTGCACACACCAACAGCCCATATAATATTATGGTAGTACGGTAAATGTCACCCACCTTAAAAGCTTTTCCTTTTGTAAGTCAGTCCCCCTTTCTTTTCACCCAAAGTTCTCGTCACCGTAGAAACATTCACACCTAGCATCATTTGTTACACTTCATTTAGTACTTGTACTTATTTAATAAGTCTTTTAGTTAAGGGCTGTTGTTAAGTCTTATTTAGTACACTTGCATATTTTAGAGGTTTGTTATAAGAGTTTTAGACAAACAAGAACATATGACTCTCAACTTAAAGACAACACTAATCACCATGCATCTACTTACTACATGCATTCACATACCCATACATGCACATAATATACACATTCAAATAACATCATTCAAGGCTTTTAGACTTTAGTTTTTTTCTAAAGAAAAATATTTACTTAACTTCTAACATGAAAATAATACATACACATCAACATTTAATTTGTGCAGTTTGTATGTTGGGGCTGCACTTACACCTACTTTGAGCATTTTCTAAGAATATCAAAACACATCCAAAAATCATGAAATTTTTACAGAAGATACCTCTTAAAGTGTAGAACACATAAAAAATTTGTCCCAAGAGGTTTGACTCACGGAAAAAGTCAGTTTGAGTCATTCTAGAAAAGTGGTCAGTAGGCTTTTTAGCCTTTCCAGTGAGTTTTCTGCAGTGTACCACCCACAAAAATAATTTTGTAAACATATTTTGGCTAGTCTAAAAATTTTGGAAAATTTCACAGAGTTTCCTAACCTCATATAATATTTAATAAAAAAATTTACAAAAGGTTTTCATGAGCCGATTGTTACCAGAAATTCAAGAAACGTCACATGCAAGGCAGTTTGACACGCATTTTTCAAAAATTCATAACTAATTGTGAAAAATTTTAATGACATGAAACCGAAGCCAATAGAAATATAACTCAACCTAGTTTCAGAATATGTAAACAAACATTTCAATAAAACAAGTATACCACATCGGATTTTACTCAAAACACCCAAGATGTGACAAAAATCCTAACTCTAGAGACCCACATGCATTTCAAGCCTTTAATCCTATCATCAACATACCAAAACACCTTATAACCACATGATAATCATCTAAACAGTATATACTCTTCAAGACACTTCATCAAACATTCATTAAAAGCATTTAGACTTGACATGCAATAAGACTTCCAAGCTCCTAATTGAATAAAACTAACATGCAATCACATATATGGTTATGGGTTATAGTCTTGAACCTTTTGGAGATATCTTTTTAGAACCAAGGCCTTGAAGCTTTAGAAATAAGTGTTGGGTGGAGCTCCTTGAAGAAAATAAGCTTGCCCTTGAGCTACAACAAGAAATAGAGCAAGTTAGAAGGGGAGTGATGAAGAAAATGGAAAAACCCACATGTAGTTGAAGAGAGAGAAAGAAAGTTTGAGCTTCTTCTTGCTTAGAAATGGCCTTCAACCTTCAAGATAACTTCATGGAGGACTTGATACTTGAAAATGAAGACCTCCTATGGTTGGAAATGGGAGAAGAAAAAATTTTCTTCTTCCTTCGGAGTGGTGGCCAAAAGTGAGGGGGAAGGGGAGAGGGAGAGATGTTCTTCTTGTTGTATACTATCTTGCAAAGGAGGATGAAATGGAAATGAAATGAAAATGAGTCTAAAGTCCATGAGATTGTATTTATAGGCACAACATCATGAGTATCCAACTAGGGGCATAAGGGGGAGAGCATGTGAAGTGTAGAAAAGTAGGGAGCTCTATTGGTTGGTCTTAGGCCTAGGAGAGTAGGTTGGGCAAAAAGCATAATTTTTCTCCCCAATAAGCCGTTATGGCCGAAAATTTGAAATGTTTGGCTGCATTTTTGCAGCCAATTTTTATGGTACGCGATATGACTTTCATCGTCAAAAACCGATATATTTTTTGTAGTAATTTCGGTTCAAAAATTTTGATTTTTGGTTGATAATTATAAACGATTTTTAAGCATTAAGGAACTTAATTTAAACTAAATTTTCATGAACATTTTATGTCATGAACTGTATTTAATTTAATTTACATTTTATGCTAGGAGTGCTTCCGGTTCCGGTTTTGAACAATTTTTTTTTCGAATAGAACCCAATTTTTCGAAACTTATCAACAAGAAGGAAATAATTGAATAACCCATAAATAATAATAAATAAAGGAAAAAAAAAATTCCTAATTTGATTAGGGGTATAACATTATTCACTATTTCCCAACATCTTCTACTATGGAATTGCTCTTTTACTTGACCTTGAGCTCTCTTCTTCCTAAATTCTATCGATATGAATCAACTACGCTCACACGTAAAAATTATACGCGCCTTCTTCTTTTCAGCTCCATAGTCGAAGCACTTAACAACAACAATAATATTATTCTCTTTTTCAAAAAATATAAACTAAATTATTTTCAAAAAAGTGTGTGAATATCATATGCTATATTTTTTTCATCATATTATCATTCTATAAAAAAAATTCTAAATCCTAAATACAATAATATACAAAAAATAAACACAAATAATCTATAAAATGCTACAAATAATTTTTTTCAACAAAAACCTATATTATTAGAAAAATGCGAAAAATTAATATATGCATATAGAGGACAACGACATGATACCATACTTAAAATTTCCCAACAATCGATTCGAATGGGGGTGACGACAATGATGAACGGAGTTAGAATCCTTCAATAAGACTCTCTTCTTCCTTTTGGTTCGACCAAAATCAATTTGGTGGGTGCATGATAAATTAATTTTTCTCATATTAGGGACATTTTTGTATTTTTATAGTTTTCCATAACTATAATAATTATGTGTGTGCACCTAATGAGACCCAATATTATGTTGCGGAGAAGTCTGTAAGACTCTAGCTAAAAATGCGACTAATTCCAATTTGAGGATGAATTACTTTGAAGCGGAAATAATGATGGAGATGCGACCGCTATAGTAAATTTTATAAATATTAAAGTGATTTGCAGAATCAAGAAGTTTAGAAAATTATAATTTTTTTTATCATATTTAGATAATATTCAATTAGATTAGATTTATATTTATTGTAGCTTGCTGCTTGCCATTTAACTATTTAAGGCAGATTATAAATATTATATTATTGCATAGTTGAATATTGAATTAATAAGACCGACTTTCCTCGTTGGATAGGTATTATATGAATAACACTCATGCAAATAATTTTTGTATATAGTATATTTCAATTTACGCAGTAGTACATATTTTTTCGTATGGTATTAGTTTATATACTGTGTGTTATTAGTTCATGTACAATATAATTTTCCATTTACCGTGGTATATGCATGATACTTGCAATATTAATTTATATAAAATGTAATGTTAGTTCATATATGTTGATAGGCGAACTAAAGCAAACTACTGGCAAAGGATTACAAGAATAAATGCTGGAGTAGCTAGCCAACACGGAGGAGCTAGCCAACACGGAGTGGCTAGCCAACATGGAGGAGCTAGCCAACATGGAGGAGCTAGCCAACACAGAGTAGCTAGCTAACACGGAGGAGCTAGCCAACATAAAACTACACAAGGCAATGAAGCTCGCCCAGACGCAGGAAGCCTGAGGCCAGCTTATCGATCGGACAAGAGAGGGGAGCTCGCCCACTAAGGGGTAGCTCGCCCGTGAGCATAGAGACCGAGCCGAGGCCCATCCCTACGCTGCCCGAAAGTAGCACAAGGCCTAGGAGCTCACCCAAGGAGCTCGCCCAGGATAAGTGCACCTACGGGATGTGTATATAGATGTTGGGACAATCTGAGTGTTTTGATTAGATCCCAAAACCCCTGATGAATTTGCCTAAGTATAGTTGTTCAGGATAAAATAATTCAGGATAGTTAGGTTAGAGATTCAGTACAGAAGGACCATGCTGAAGACTGAAGAATATTGGAGTCGACCCAATTTACTGAAGTCTGAAGTGTAAACCATCCTGAAGGAGTCAGTCAGTCTTGCTGAAGATTGTCTGTTCTGAAGCTGAAGATCGAAGCCTGCTGATTCACCCTGAAGTCAATCCTGAAGTACCATTGGCTGATGTTTCTACTGAGTACACTAAGCATACTCAGGACAGAAGTTAGTCAGTGAAGAGTAAGTGTCATGTATCAGGCTGTGTTGAATGCACTTAAGACCTGACTTAGGCCTTGGTTCAGTTCACCTGAATCCTGTAAGTCCGAAGCAAAAAGGTTACACATACTGGGCTGAATAACCCATCAGGCTGTGCTGAATGCACATAGGACCTGACTCAGGCCGTGGTTCAGATCACCTGTGTCATGTAAGTCCAAAGCAAAAGGTTATTTATGCTATGGGACAAGAGACAAAGAGAATGTCAGCAAGACTCCATTAAGACACACGTTCAGACTGAGTTATTAACAAGAGACTCAGAGCATTGAATGTACGAGGAAGGACAAATGTCTGAAGGTCAACTAGCCGTTATAATGGAGAGCCAATGATCTTTCGACACGCATGCACGGAGTCTGCGCAGCATTTAATGCGTCTCAAAAAGTTGCAGGTGATGTGACAACTTGCCAGAATAAGCATGGCGGGTAGGTCAAACAGTATTTCTAGCCTGCAATCTATCTAAAATAGGTAAGATTTGATTTGATCTCCTCCAACGGATCTATTTTGAATCTTGCCTATAAATATGGAGAACATTGCACCCATTCAAGGCTAACGGGAAATTTCCAAGAGAAAACTCTAAAGAATCCAAGAATTCAAAGCATACCATAAACAACACTCTGCAATTAAATTTCCCTAGTGTTGTTGTAGGATTCACTCTGTATTTGCTAAGAACGATAGCTCTATTATTTAGCACTGTTTTGTATTGCTAGAGCTATCTTAGTTGGAAACCAGAATACCAAACCACTCAAGGTGTGAGATTGGTTTGTTAGAAGGACTGGGACTTGTAAAACGCCCAGGGGTCAATTCCTAAGAGAGGAAGTTGGCTACTCGTGTCCCTTGGCACGTAAAACCCAAGCACCTATCCTCAGGGTTTTGAGGATAGCTTCCTGTTAAATCAGGTCGTGGACGTAGGAGTTGGTTATCTCCGAACCACGTTAAAAAGTCCCCTGTGTGCTGATTTACTGTTCTGATCAGGATCATAACTGTCATCATAATAAACTGAACATCCTGCATCGCTTTTATATTCAGGACTGAATCAATCATCCTGAATCTTAACACTGTGCACTCAGCCTTAACCACCAGTTTACTAAGCAAACTCAGAGAAAATGTTTTTAGAAACTAAAACGAGTAGAATCTAAGGGCTCACTTTCCGCACTCACTCTGACTCACTGAGATAGTAGTCCAACTGACTTGCTTCCAAGCGGTCAGTAGGTTTATTATCTCTACTGAGCTTCCGAGCACTTTACTCACACTCAGCTTATCTGACTCGTTACTGAACTGTCCCTGCTGCCCCTGTGGACCTTCAGCATACTGAGTACTTCAGGAAATCCCGACTGAGTGTGTTAGAGCATCTTTCTGAGTCTTTCAGAAAAATTTGACATCAGTGTATTCCCCCCCCCCATACACTGATTATACTCGTTTTGGGACCAACAAGTGGTATCAGAGCAGTGGTTCAAAAGATCACTGACTTTGTTTACCAACAGTTTCTGAGGAGAAACTTTTGGTGGTCTACTGAACTGATCTTGTTTCTGAAAAACTGCATATCATGGCATCCGGTTCTAAACGCCTCTAGGGCAATCTTCCTGAATTCTCTATTAAAATTATGACTATTGGAAATTCATGGTACTTGCACATCTCTACTCTATCCATGATCAGATGCCACAAGTGATTGAGCATGGCCCAATCAGATTTATGAGAAATCTTCAGATGACCTGGCCCGTTGCTGGCAATGTACCTGTTCCAGCCGCCGGAGATGAAGAGGTGGAGAGGTCCGCGCTTAATTCTGATCAGATTAAGCAAATCGGACTGGATAATGTTGCTAAGAATATTATACTCCACACCATTTCTTACGAGAATTCGGTCAGACTTATGCACCTGAGGACAGCTAAAGAAATCTGGGATACTTTGAGAGAGATGAGTGAGGGATCAGAAAAGATCAAGCAGAACAAGAGAGATCTTGCAATTAGGAAGTTCGAAGCCTTTCGGATGCTAGAGGGAGAATCCATCGATCAGATGGAAGCTCGGTTCATTAAGATGATGAACGAGCTAGCAACCCTTGGGAAGGAGTTTCCCAAGAGGGAGGTGTCTTCTAAAATCCTAAATTGTCTCCCTGAAAGATGGGACACAGGAGTAATCTTGTTAAAGAATACTCAGGACCTTACAAACATTCCTTACTCTCACCTATTCTCAGAGTTAAAGGCTCTGGAATTCGACCTCGATAAGAGGAAGAAGGGTGGTGTCAGTGAGGAAGTTAGTGAGGAGAAGACTCCTGAAAAAGAAAATAGCGTGGCTCTTAAAGCTACTCCTGAGCCTGAGGCTAGATCTGGCTCCAAGTCTCTGAAGGACATGAACAAAGATGAGCTAGCCTTGGAGTACAACCTGATGGCACAACGATTCGAGAAACTGAACTCTCGTTTTGGCAGGTATAAGAAATTTTATACTGACACCCGTGATCGCAGGTACTCCAGTCCCAGGAAATCTAGCCCCCAAAGAGAAGAAAGGAGGGGTTAAGATTCCAGGAGGGATCGCATCGAGCCTGAGAGACGAAGAGATGAGAAGAGGAGAGATGATGTGCCCAGAAGATCCAGCTCCAAACCTGAACGATCATCAGGGAGCAGGAGGGAATCATCTGATAAAAGGTACACTGACAAGAAGTTTGCTTCTGATGTAGATCAGTGCTACCACTGCAAAAAGACCGGACACTATCAGTATGATTGTCCGGAGCTCAGTGCTCGTGAGCGAGAAGATCGGAGAGCCAAGAGAGAGCTCAGGGCATCAGACCGGAGAGCGTTGCTTGCTGAGGATTCCTCAGATTCAGATGGCCCAAGACGCCGGTCCCCTGAACTCTTCTCCGATGAAGAGTATGATGACCTCTGCCTGATGGCAGATGACGAGGTATGTTCTTCTGCCTCTTCTCTTGATCACGCACCTGAGCTTAGCTCAGATTCAGCAGGAGAACTCGACCTTCAGCTCGCCCTAGAGCAATTGATGGTTGACTTCTCAAGGCTGCAGGAGACTCATACTCACACAGTGGATGTGAATGCACATCTGAGTGAGGAGAACGATCGGTTAACTGAGTCTCTCAGAGTAAGAGATACTGAAGAAGCCCTCAGATTAGTACATCTTCAGGAAGAGCTACTTCATGCTCGTAACAAGCATGATGAAGCTCCACTGGAGGTAGAAAGACTAAGGGGTGTAATCAGCTCGCTGATTTAGACTCGTGACACGGATCTGTTCCTTGCTCAGGAACAACTGATGATTGAGCGAATTGCTCTGAGACTGATGTTCGAAACTGAGTGGCAAGCTCGCATTTGTGCTGAGCAAACTGCTTGGGATCTTGAGCTGGTCTCAAAGGAGAAAGCTCATGAAGAGTTGGTGCTTCAATACACCTCTAAAATTGAGGCCCTGAAAGAAACAAATGGGCATCTTGAAGTTAAGCTGAAGAAGTTATACACATCTACCCAAGTGGTTGATGAGTTGACAAGTTTCTCTCAGCTGACTAATGGTGCTAAAGCTGGGTTAGGCTACGATGCCTCAAAAGACCCAAAGGGCAAGAAAAAGAGAGGTGCCTCAGGGAGCAACTCTCAAAAGAAGTTTGTCCCTGTCCTAACTGATGACAAGAGCTCAAGTGTTGCTCATCAGAATAAAGGCAAAGGGAAGGAGAAAATGCCTGCTGAACCTGTCAGGCAAAGGACTGAGGATTCTAGGCCAAAACCTAAGGGAAAGGCCAAGGTTCCTCATCCTGAGTCAGGGAAGACAGATCAAGGGAAATCCAATGCTCAGCCTAGGAATCCTCAATCTGGGAAAAATTCTGCTCCCAGCACTTCTCACGCTCAGCCTAGAAATGTTCAGAGCAGAAGAAACTCAGGACAGAGGAGGCCTCAGGCAAGGCCAAGGATTACTGAGGTCCAGACCTCTCAGACAGGGCACAAAGCCCATCAGGAGCGTTCTAATCCTCAAAGGAGAAGGACAAACCAGGTGGCCTCTGAAAGGCAAAGGAGACCTGACTCCAGAAACACTCAGGCTAGACCTCAAGTGCCAAAAGGTCAGGCCCGAGCTGCTCCTTCTAGGGATCAAACTCAGCCTAATGCACCCAGGCCAAGAAGGAACAGGAGGCCCACCCCCAGAAATCAATATAGGGCTCCAGTATTTCAGGCTGACACCCATACACCCTCAACTTCCCAGGCACAAAGGAAGAAGAGAACTGTGTATGTTGATATTTCAGGGAAACAGGTTTACTCTTCTGATGCTATCAGAATTGTTAAACAAATCTGGATCCCGAAGGGTATGGCTGACTCAGTAGGACCCAATACGAAATGGGTACCTGAGGCCTGATTTTTTTCAGGTCACTGCGGGCTACAAGAAGAGGAAGGAGGATCTGATGAAGGACTGGTACTTGGACTCAGGATGTTCCAGGCACATGACCGGATTTCGTGATCTCCTTCAGGATTATGTAGCTCAAGAAGGCCCGCAGGTAACCTTTGGTGATAACTCTAAGGCTTTCACCAGAGGATTCAGAACCCTTGTTATTGACTCTGTCCGTGTACTGAATGTGTCATATGTTGAGGGACTGAGACATAACTTACTCTCGGTTAGTCAGTTCTGTGACCGAGGATATAGTGTAGAATTTACATCTAACATGTGTCTTGTGAAGGACAAATCTACACTACAGGTTCTGATTACAGGTGTCAGGAGGGGCAATGTGTATTTTGCTGACTTCAAGAGCAGCCCTCCTGAAACCTGTCTGGTCGCTAAGAGCTCCTCTGAGCTCAGTTGGCTTTGGCATAAACGTCTGAGTCACTTAAACTTCAAGATTATTAACCAAATCTCTAGACTCTTTCTTGTAGATGGTCTGCCTAATGAAGTTTTTAGCAAAGACCACGTGTGCGGAGCATGTCAGGAAGGCAAGCAAACCAAAGCCTCATTCAAAGTGAAGGAAGCCTTCTCCACTGACAGAGTGCTTCAGCTCCTGCACATGGATCTCTTTGGTCCAGTAACTCCTGTCAGCATAAATGGTAGGAAATATACCCTTGTTGTTGTTGATGATTATTCCAGGTACACATGGGTTATTTTCTTGCTGAACAAAAAGGAGACTTAGGTCAAGCTTCCAGAGATACTCAAGCAATTGAGTACTGAACAGGGTCAGAGCATAGTCAGGATCCGATCAGATCGAGGAACCGAGTTTATAAACTCTATTATAACTGACTTTTGTACTAACCATGGTATAGCTCATGAGACTTCTGCAGCCAGGACCCCTCAGCAGAATGGGGTAGCTGAAAGAAGGAATCGAACCCTGAAGGAAGCTGCCAGGACCATGTTGGCTGAATCAGGATTGCCCAAGAAGTACTGGGCTGAAGCAATCAACACTGCTTGCTACACTCAGAACCGATCTATGCTGAACAAACAACACACTCAGACACCCTATGAAACTTGGAACAAGAGGAAGCCTCGCATCTCTTATTTCCATATTTTTGGGTGTAAGTGTTTCATCCTGAACAATGGAAAAGACCAGCTGAAAGCTTTTGATAGCAAATCTAATGAGGGAGTTTTCTTAGGATACTCCTCAGTCAGTAAAGCTTTCAGGGTGTATAACTGTCGGACCCTTTGTGTGGAGGAAACACCTCATGTTGTGTTTGATGAGACTGCATCAGTGCATAGGAAACAGGTTCCAAGTCCTGACACTGAGGGAATTACCAAAAGGGTAACAAGACTGAGTCTGAAGAATCCTGAATTCAAGATCAAACTTGTCAGTGCTCCAAAGGGATGGGATGATGATGATGAAGATCAGGATGGACTTCAGAACAACCCTCAGCAAGCCCCTACCTCGGAAAACATTGAGTCTCAGACGGAAGGACAGACTCAACCTGAGGTACGTACTGTCGGTGATGATGCTTCTGCACCTGAGACAGTTACTGAGTCCAACACTGTAGGGGGAAACAATTTCTTTGATATTGGTCAACCCTCAGGAAATGACTCAGTATCCCCTGTTCTTGCTCGTTCTGCTTCTTTGCCTATTATTGTCGAAACTAATGTTTCAGGATCAGGCAATGGAACGTCAGTAGCTCCCAGTGCTCCAGTCAGCAGGAGGTGATGGCTAGATGATCACTCATTGGCTGATATCATTGGGGATATCAATGAGGGGGTCAGGACGAGGTTGTCCTTTGGTGAGAGCGCTACGTTTTGTTGCTTCCTGAGTGATCAGGAACCTACAAGCATAGAAGAAGCTCTAGCTGATTGCAACTGGATCCTAGCCATGCAGGATGAGCTCAATCAGTTTGAGCGGAATCAGGTTTGGGAGTTAGTTGAGAGACCTAGGCATCAACATGTTATTGGCACCAAGTGGGTTTTTAAGAACAAGAGGGATGAGAAGAATGTTGTTGTCAGAAATAAGGCCAGGCTAGTAGCAAAGGGTTACTCTCAGGCCGAGGGTATCGACTATGATGAGACCTTTGCTCCAGTCGCAAGATTGGAAGCAATCAGGTTGTTTCTGGCTTATGCAACATTCAGGAAATTCAAAGTGTATCAGATGGACGTAAAGAGTGCTTTTCTGAATGGTGTACTGAATGAAGAGGTGTATGTTGAGCAACCTCCTGGATTCGAAGTTGGCAATAAGGTATATCACCTGAAGAAAGCTCTTTATGGCCTGAAGCAAGCTCCGAGAGCTTGGTATGATACATTATCCCAATTCCTGATAGACCACGTGTTCGTGAAAGGAACAGTGGACAGGACCCTCTTCCGGATTTCCGAAGGGGAGGACATTCTCTTGGTTCAGATTTATGTGGATGACATAATTTTTGGATCTCCTAATCTGAAGCTTTGTGAGAAATTCTCCAAGCTGATGACTGGGAAATTTGAGATGTCAATGATGGGAGAAATGAATTTCTTTCTGGGTCTCCAAGTCAGGCAAACTGACTCTGAAATTTTCATTAATCAGTCCAAGTATGCGAGGGACTTGATTCAGAAATTTGGAGTTCAGTCCAGCAAAGTCTCACGCATTCCCATGAACACAAATGAGAAGCTGGATCCTGACAAAGAAGGAGTCTGAGTAAATCAGATTGAATATAGGGCACTGATAGGATCTTTATTATATCTGACTGCTAGTCGACCTGACATCACTTATGCAGTTGGAGTTTGTGCAAGGTATCAATCTGATCCAAAGAAGAGTCATCTAGAGAGTGCCAAAAAGATACTGAAATACCTGAGAGGTACAGTCAATCTAGGGCTTTGGTATCCCTCTGATGACAACCTAGAACTGACTGGCTATTCAGATGCTGATTATGGAGGCTGTAGACTTGATAGGAAATCAACTACAGGCACATGTCAGTTTCTAGGGAGTAAACTGATCTCTTGGTTTTCTAAAAAGCAAACCAGTGTTGCAACGTCTACTACTGAGGCTGAGTATATGGCGGCAGGCAGTTGTTGTTCTCAGATTCTTTGGCTGAAACAACAACTGAGAGACTACCAAATAGAGGCCACTGAAGTTCCAATTTATTGTGACAATAATAGTGCCATTGCCATATCCCAAAACCCAGTCTTACACACAAGGTGTAAGCATGTAGACATTAGGCATCACTTTATCAGAGATCATGTTGAGAAGAGGGACATCAGGATGGAGAGAGTCCCTACTGAAAAACAGAGAGCTGACATCCTGACTAAGGCTTTGCCTGAAACCAGGTTTGTTGAGTTATCAGTAGAGTTAGGACTCCTTGACCCAGGCTTAGGTGATTCTGTCTGAATCCCTGATAAGAATGCACAAGGTCAGAGGGAATAACTCATATGGACTCAGGATGAAGGAATCCCAGAGAGAATGTGAATGGTTGTAGGGGGAACATTCAGTATAAAATGGATGATCAGTATAGACTGACTAAGATTCAGGACACAGAACTCAGGGCTTGTCACCCTGATAGTGCAATAAGTGGTATCAGTCAGAATACAAATCTGACTGACTGGTATGTTTTCTGATTTTTATCTAGTCATCTGATCTTGCGTGCATTTTCCTTATACTGTTTGTTGTATTGTCAAATCAATTTAATTCATCAAATGATCCCAGCCATTCGTTTTAATATTCGGTTATTATTTAATACAATTTATTTGAATTAAATACGGACATGCTCTAATGTGCATTTAATGCACTGTGGGCGGGAACAGTTTTCGATAAAATTTGACCAATTACTTTTGAAAAACCGAAGAGTCAAATGCTTTTCACTGCTCAATCTTGACCATTGAATCTTATAGGTCATTATTTTCTAAGCCACCCAATTAAAACTGAATTTTTGTATAAATAGGGGAAGATTGTGTTGTTAAAATCTTTATGCACCTAAATATTTTCCTTACATATTTTCTCTAAAACCCGATTCTCTTCATTTCTTCATATTACTTCAATGGCGTCTCCATCTGCAGATTCATTCTTTGGAAATCTTTTCCATCTAAGGAATGAGATTCATTATGAACCCTATGGGGATTTTTCTTCTAACCACCCCGACATTTTGCCTGTACAAGAACTTTTTAATAATGCAGGTCTTCTGCAGTTCATTACTGCAAGACCACAGAGGCTCCACCCAAGACTTGTCGCTGCCTTCTACTTAAAGATGGCGCAGAACAAAGAGTCCCAGGAGTGGGAAACTTGCATACCCCTGACCACCTGTACAAAGGGGAAGGATGGAGAGGAGGAGATGACCAGGAGATGGGTCACTCTCAACATCCAGAGGAAGATTAAGGAGGTTTTTAATCTTCCCAGTTCAGGACGAAGCCTAGTGGATTATGGGTTTGGGAATGAGAAGGACTTTCTCCAGTCCTTATGTGATGGGGAAGTCGTCCTGAAGTCGGGCCTGAATAAATCTGTCCTGAGGACTGAAAACCGCCACTTCTTCGACCTGACAAGTCAGGGAGTGATGGGGATTGCCGGAGGATTGGAGCAGATCTCCAGACCAAAGCTTTATACGATGATGGCAATCTCGGACGCCTCTCTGCACAACTTTAACTGGGAGGTTTACTTCCTCCAAATGCTGGTGGTTGAGACCAGCAAAATCAGGTACTCGTCAGAGGGGTAGGCGACATTCGAGGCCAAGATGCACTTTGGCACCAAGATTTCTATGCTCCTGGAGACCCTGGATCTCGGTGATGTGGATCCGGCCCAATCACTCGAGATTCCAGCGAAAATCAATCTCTTCAGAGCTTACTCCGATGATGCTGGCACCAGGAGAAGGCCTCAGACTCAGAAGAAGAAGGCCCAGGCGAGCATGACTGAAAGAGTCAAGGCTTAGGCAGGCAAGTCTTTTGAGTCTGATACAGCAAAGCCAGCGGAGGATAAATCTAAGCCCTCAAGACCCAAGCAACAAAAGCTGAAATTTCTCTATTCAGGGTCAGCAGAGCGAGAGAAGAAACTCGTGGAAGAGCGAGAGAAAAAGCTTGTGGAAGAGAGAGCTGCTGAAGAAGCTGTTCAGCATACAACTCCGAAGAGGGAACCAGCTCAGGCGCAGACCATTCTTGAAATTGCTCCCATTTCATCTGTTCCGGATGTTGTATCCCCTGATCCTAATCAACTGATCCTTAACATCGCTGAAACTTATCAGAGTTTGGATCAGGTGGAGCCTGCTCAGGAAGGAGGAGTTGAGCAGGAGGCTGCTGAACCAGTTCAGGCTGAAACACCATGGCCATTCCCTGCGCCCGATGTGAATATTCTTTCAGATTTTGAGATAGTAGCAAGGGGAGCGGCAGCTGAAATGGTGGAAAGGAGATTTCCAGATCTCACTGAAGCTCAGAAGGAGGCAGTTTTGCAACTCCGCACTTTTGCCATGATCAGAAATGCTACATGGTCTGAGCTCAGTCAGCTAGGAGAGTCCAGAGGTTGGGACTGCATTGCAGAATTGGAAGCCGCCCTCTTTGATCACTTTGATGTAAACTCTCTACATCAATTGATTAAGATGGTGGATTTTATCAGAACAGTCCGCCGAACCTATCCTGAGCCTGAACATCAGAAAGTTAAAGAAGAGAAGGGAGAGGTGAAGGCAGCTGAACAGGAGGTGGTAGTGGTTGCTGATGATGATCAGCAAGGTGGCACTGAGGGAGTCAGTGCACCGGCCGATGAAGCAATCCTGGGACCCGGGATTGCGGAGGCTTCAGGAGAGGGTCCACCAGGCATGGTCCGAGTCAGAGGCAAATTGACTACACCCGAAGCAATATATCTTCAGAATTCCTCACGAGCTCTTGGCAATCTGCACAGGAGAGTCATCCTCGTTGAACAAAAAACTAGTAGGGTTGGTTCGAATTCTGAATTGCTGAACAAGAAATTGAACAGACTGGACCGTGACCTGAATGATATGGCCACTGATATACATGCTGCAATAGATCTCCTTAGGGAAGCTCGGACTAAAATCAATGTAGACCTCACTGTTATTTCTGAGCAAACCAAGGATGCCATTCAGAACTGCAATCAGATGGTTTCAGATGTGCAGACTCAGCAGGAGACTAAGCTTGCCAATTTTCTGGATCAACAACTGTCTGAAAAAGTTGATCAACTGGTTGATGAGAAGTTGGTCAAGCTGAAAGCTTAACTGAAGGAGGAACTGCTGAGTGAGATGTCTGAACAGGAGAAGGATGCAATTGCCACTGCCCTGAACAATCGGATGATGAGCTTTAAAGGACGGCTAAAAGCTGAGCACAATTCAGCCGTCGACAAACTAAGTGTTGGCCTGAGAGGGATGGCCAGGCGGATTGGGCAATTGCAGGGGAAGCAGACTGAGATAGATGGTCAGTTTACGCTATTGGCGGAGTCAGTTGATGAAGTTGTCAAGCGGATAAATGACGATGATGCCAAAAAGGGGGAAGAAGGGAAGAAGCAGACTGCCATTACTGGTAAAGCAAAGAAGAAAAACTTCCCCTCTGAACTGATAGCGGCGGAAAGGAAGAGCACAAGGTTCGTCGCTGCCATCGAAGCTGCTGAAGGTTTAGAGCCGAAAAGATTGAGGTCGTCTGAGGACCCCGCTCTGGAGCCTTTGTACAAGGAGATGGAGGAACACATGCAAACTGAGCTGACCACTCAGAAGAAAATGGTGATGACTGAAGCTGAAAAGATAGCAAAAATGAAGGAGATCTCGCTCCTCAGTCAGATCCAGCGCCTAAAGGAGTCCAATGAGTATCTGACTTCGCGGGTTCAGAAGAAGAAATCTGTATCTTCTGGATCTCGGATGAAGACTCAGAGGAAGATTGTGGTCAGTTCAGATCAAAATCATCCTCCACTGAAGTTTGTGGAAGACTTCATTCCGATAGAGATGTTGGAGGTATGGATTCCGATCCGGAATAGGTGGGCCTACCTATTCTACGTGGTGGGGTTATGGGACGATCTGACTGAAGAAAAAGACGTAATACTCCATCACTGGATGGCACAGGAGCATCCTGATCTCTGGGCTGAAATAATCAGACATGCTGACACTGAAGGTGTAGAGATCGCTCCTCCGGAATTCATCAAGTACCCTCCTCCACTCTTTAGGAACTCCAAGCAACTGGACCGGAAAGTAATTTTTGAAGAAGTCGTCAGAGTAGGACGAGCTGCCGGGGCCGTTGCTGATCGGAACAGGATGAAGCAGGTCCTGAACCGGGTACTGGAGATGTACGAGATTCCACTGACTGCCTGGAATAAGGATGAAGACTAGATCATGAGCTAGTTGTTCAGAAATTTTGTAATAGCTTCAGGATACTTGTATTTTCTTATCAATCAATGAAGTTATTTACTTTTCCTGAGTACAACTTCTTGTTGACTCCTGAATCTACTTTTCTGAATCCTTATCAAGAACTGTACTAACCCATTCCTTGTTTTCATCTTATAGACTAAGTACCTAGTTGTCAGGTGGTACTGAGTTGTTCTCACTGACTAAGTCAGTTGATTGTATAGATGAATAGGAATTTGCTTAAGGGTTTTGGCATCATCAAAAAGGGGGAAATTGTTGGGACAATCTGAGTGTTTTGATTAGATCCCAAAACCCCTGATGAATTTGCCTAAGTATAGTTGTTCAGGATAAAATAATTCAGGATAGTTAGGTTAGAGATTCAGTACAGAAGGACCATGCTGAAGACTGAAGAATATTGGAGTCGACCCAATTTACTGAAGTCTGAAGTGTAAACCATCCTGAAGGAGTCAGTCAGTCTTGCTGAAGATTGTCTGTTCTGATTCACCCTGAAGTCAATCCTGAAGTACCATTGGCTGATGTTTCTACTGAGTACACTAAGCATACTCAGGACAGAAGTTAGTCAGTGAAGAGTAAGTGTCACCTATCAGGCTGTGTTGAATGCACTTAAGACCTGACTTAGGCCTTGGTTCAGTTCACCTGAATCTTGTAAGTCCGAAGCAAAAAGGTTACACATACTGGGCTGAATAACCCATCAGGCTGTGCTGAATGCACATAGGACCTGACTCAGGCCGTGGTTCAGATCACCTGTGTCATGTAAGTCCAAAGCAAAAGGTTATTTATGCTATGGGACAAGAGACAAAGAGAATGTCAGCAAGACTCCATTAAGACACACGTTCAGACTGAGTTATTAATAAGAGACTCAGAGCATTGAATGTACGAGGAAGGACAAATGTCTGAAGGTCAACTGGCCGTTATAATGGAGAGCCAATGATCTTTCGACACGCATGCACGGAGTCTGCGCAGCATTTAATGCGGCATTTAATGCGTCTCAAAAAGTTGCAGGTGATGTGACAACTTGCCAGAATAAGCATGGCGGGTAGGTCAAACAGTATTTCTAGCCTGCAATCTATCTAAAATAGGAAAGATTTGATTTGATCTCCTCCAACGGATCTATTTTGAATCTTGCCTATAAATATGGAGAACCTTGCACCCATTCAAGGCTAACGGGAAATTTCCAAGAGAAAACTCTCAAGAATCCAAGAATTCAAAGCATACCATAAACAACACTCTGCAATTAAATTTCCCTAGTGTTGTAGTAGGATTCACTCTGTATTTGCTTAGAACGATAACTCTATTATTTAGCACTGTTTTGTATTGCTAGAGCTATCTTAGTTGGAAACCAGAATACCAAACCACTCAAGGTGTGAGATTGGTTGGTTAGAAGGACTGGGACTTGTAAAACGCCCAGGGGTCAATTCCTAAGAGAGGAAGTTGGCTACTCGTGTCCCTTGGCACGTAAAACCCAAGCACCTATCCTCAGGGTTTTGAGGATAGCTTCCTGTTAAATCAGGTCGTGGACGTAGGAGTTGGTTATCTCCGAACCACGTTAAAAAGTCCCCTGTGTGCTGATTTACTGTTCTGATCAGGATCATAACTATCATCATAATAAACTGAACATCCTGCGTCGCTTTTATATTCAGGACTGAATCAATCATCCTGAATCTTAACACTGTGCACTCAGCCTTAACCACCAGTTTACTAAGCAAACTCAGAGAAAATGTTTTCAAAAACTAAAACGAGTAGAATCTAAGGGCTCACTTTCCGCACTCACTCTGACTCACTGAGATAGTAGTCCAACTGACTTGCTTCCAAGCGGTCAGTAGGTTTATTATCTCTACTGAGCTTTCGAGCACTTTACTCACACTCAGCTTATCTGACTCGTTACTGAACTGTCCCTGCTGCCCCTGTGGACCTTCAGCATACTGAGTACTTCAGGAAATCCTGACTGAGTGTGTTAGAGCATTTTTTTGAGTCTTTCAGAAAAATCTGACATCAGTGTATTCCCCCCCCCATACACTGATTATACTCGTTTCGGGACCAACAATAGATCAGTTAAGTATGTAGTAGGACGGGGCATTGTAAAGGTAGCATTGTGAGGGACCAAGGTGAAGGTTACGGACCTTCGTCAACACCGGAAGCCAAATAGGCTCGTAAGGTGCCATCTCACACTTGCACACTTATAAATAAGACCTCTCTTGTAACTATTACAGAATTAATCCCAATTATAATACACAACAACTTTCTCTCACTAACTCTCCATTTTCTCTCTCTGTATATCATCCCCTCAAGAACACAAAGAACACAAAATCTTAGATTATTGTTTGGTAGAATTAATATGTTACATTAAGCCACATAAAAACATCGTTAGTAAATTCTATCAACAATTTGGCGCTAGAAGGAGGGTCACGAACCTCCGATTTTGAAAAAATTTGAAGAGCAAAAGTGAGTGTTGTTTGAAGATTTGAAGATTTAAAGGTGTTCTTGACAAATCTCAAGAACACTTAAAGATACACATATATTTTCACTTCTTGAATGAAAACTCGAATTTCTGGGCAAGAACCCAGATTTCTGGATTCGCAAAATCTGCTCGAGTGGTTTTCAAACGCACACGTGTACACGAATAAACCAGATTTTGGACAATTCGTTACACGCAAAGCTAGATGGAAACCTAAGGAGGCGCACCTTCGCTGGAAGACCATAACCTCGGCGACCTACCTTGGCAACCTACCTCGACGGCCTACCTCGCCAACCTCGACGTCCTACCTCGCCAACCTCGGCGACCTTCGGCGAGCTTCCCCCTACAAAACCCCAAAATATCTAAGGAACAGACCTCAGCAACTACCCGAAGGTGGAAGGGGACCACCGACCAGAACCAGGACCAGGGCGAGGGGGAAACCTCGCTCCCAGCTCCCCAGAAGAACAATGCTCCGCGACCTCCCTGGGTTTCGGTGGCCCAGGAGGAGCTAAACCCCGCTTTGAGGGACCTCGCCAACAACCCTGACGAACTCGACGAGCTACCCCAGATGAGCTTGACGAGCTACCACCCAGGACTAGCTCGACGAGCTACCACCCACGATGAGCTTGATGAGCTACCACCCACGACGAGCTTGACGAGCTATTACCCATACTTGACCATGTCACCCAGCGAGCTCCTCAACGAGCTGAGACCAGCCGGAGGCCTAGAAGATGGAAGCTGCTCAAAAAAAAAAAAACACAGGTACATACGCTTGAAGATGGAAGACACCCCTCAGCAGACGAGCCAAACATCCTAGATGTCGTCTCAGTTGAAACTGAGTTGATGGAGGTAGGCGATCAGCCGGAAGAGGCACAAATTGACCAAGTACCAGAACCTGCGCAAGTCGCACGATCGGCGCCCATGGAAGGAGTGGAGGGAATTCAAATTGGCCAAGTGCAAGAACCAGCGCAAGACTCGCAACCTGCGCCCATGGAGGTGGACAAGGGACCTGCGGGAGGTCAAGAACCAGTGTAAATGGATGTTGACCAACTCCCCAAGTTACAGAACCTCTCCAAACTAACGAACCCCCGGAGGTACTCACAGCTGAGGAACCTGTCCAGGTTGAGAACCAAGCTGATGACCTCGATCCGCGCCTAGGTCATGAACCCGCGCAGATGTCACAAGAGGAGTGGGATGATTTCATTAGCGATCCGAGGTGGAAAAATCAAAAAATAAAAGCCACCCCGATGGAAGAGCTGACGGCACTCCCGGTGGACCCAGAAAGGGACCTGGAACTTTTCATAGGTTCCGAGTTACCTGAACCGTACCGGTCGAGAATGGAGCTATTTTTTATGTCCAACTTGGACATATTTTCCTGGTCCCATGAAGATATGACGGGGATCCCGTTGGAACATGCTTGTCACCTGCTCAATATAGATCCGATGAGGAGGCCCGTCCGCCAAAAACAAAGGAAGAATGGACCAGACAAGTATACAGGCCTGACTGTCGAAGTGGGAAAACTGTTAGACAACAAGCTGATCAAGGAAGCCTATCCGCAGTGGGTTGCGAACCCCGTCCTGGTTAAGAAGCACAATGGGACGTGGAGACTATGCATCGACTTCATGGACCTGAATAAGGCATGTCCGAAAGACAACTTCCCGATACCCCTCATTGAACAACTTGTAGCTAGCACCGCAGGCCATGAGATGATGACATTCATGGATGCTTTTGCGGGCTATCACCAGATAGCTTTGCACCCAGATGACCAGGAACATACGGCGTTCTACACCAACAAAATCATGTATTGCTGGGAAAGGATGCCGTTCGGACTCATTAATGCCGAAGCAACTTACCAAAGGTTGGTGAATAAGATGTTCGACCAACACATCGGCGAGTCTATGGAAGTGTACATGGACGTCATAGTTGTCAAGAGTCTGAGAAAGGAGGACCACCTCGACCACCTAAAATGGACCTTCGACATACTACGCCACTACAACATGAAGCTGAACCCCAAGAAAACCAGCTTCGGCGTACACTCAGGAAAGTTCCTGGGGCACCTGGTGAGCCAGTGGGGAATAGAGGTCAACCCAACGCAGGTCCAATGCATAATTGAGATGGACATCCCCGACTCCATGCAGAAAATCTGAAGGTTGACCGGATGTATGGCGGCCTTGAACAGATTCATCTCCAGGTCCGATGATCGAAATCTCCCATTTTTTTAGGCAATCAAGGCAAACATGCGAAGGTATAAGGAAGCAGCCAAAGCCAACAAGCTGCACCTTAAAAACTATTTCGTGTGGATGAGCGAATGCCAGCGAGCCTTTGAGGACATTAAAGCATACCTGGCAGATACGCAGGTCCTATCGAAGCCAATATTTGGGGAGAAGTTATACCTCTACCTTACTGCGTCGGAGGTTTCCATTAGCTCCGTCCTGGTCCGAGAAGAGGCGAGAACACACCTACCAGTGTACCACGTTAGCCAAGTCTTACACGAAGCTGAGTTGCAGTATACCCCGACGAAGAAGCTAGCTTATGCACTGGTGATGAGTGTTAGAAAACTAAGGCCCTACTTCTTCGACCATCCAGTGGAGGTGTTGACAACATTCCCATTAAGGCAAATACTACAACGGCCAGACACCGTCGGACGTCTGCTAAAATGGTCACTAGAAGTTAGCCAATACGGAATAACCTACGCACCCCGAACAGCGATCAAGGGACAAGAGCTCGCTGACTTTATCGTCGAGCTAACTTTCCCACAAGATCCGATGAGGGAGTGTATAGCTCTGTGGTACCTCTACGTAGACGGGTCATCAACCAGCCCGGCAGCAGGGCCGGCGTAGTTCTGATCAGCCAAGACCGACAAGTCTTCACCTCCGCAATTCGGTTCGACTTCTGAGCAACCAACAACGAGGCGGAGTACGAAGCTTTAATAGCCGAACTTATGTTGTCATTAGCTGTGGGGGCAACCAATCTTCAAGTTTTCAGAGATTCCCAGCTAATAATATTCCAAGTCCGGGGGGAGTACGAGGCAAAAGACCAGCAGATGATGACCTACCAGAAGATAGTCGCGCATCTGATCTCGATGTTTATACAGGTTTAAATCAATCAGATATCGCGGCTAGAAAACACACAACCAGATGCCCTAGCCCGACTAGCTACCAGCAACGGCGAAGCCGAGGTCACGGAGGTTGTAGTCACCAAACTAAAGAACCCACCCCTCGACATTCGATTACAAAGTAAATCAAACCTCGAGTGGGGGGCAGGAGGATAGCGAAGATTGGTGCACTCCAATCCAAAAATATTTAATGGATGTAACGACCCCCAAGGACACGTGGTAAGCCAGCCGGCTAGTAAGCAAGCAACCAGATACACGCTGGTGGAAGGTCAACTCTACAAACGTGGACTCTCTCTACCCCTACTAAAATGCCTATCTAAGAAGCAAGAGTTCGAGGTGTTAAAAGAAATTTACGAAGGAATTTGTGGGAGTCACGCTGGGGGCAAGCTTTGGCATACAAGACGATTAGACAGGGGTACTACTGGCCCACTCTTCGCAAGGATGCCATTAGCTTCGCACGGAAGTGCCGAAAGTGTCAACTTTTCGCACCTAATATCCACTCCCCAGCCAACCAACTGAAGTCGGTCTTCAGCCCGTGGCCCTTCGTAAAATGGAGTATCGACTTGATCGGCCCATTTCCACCTGGCAGAGGCGGTGTAAAGTTTGTTGTTGTAGCAGTAGACTACTACACTAAGTGGGCTGAAGCCGAAGCACTTACAACAATAACGCAGGAAAAAATGATTGGCTTCATATGGAAGAACCTGGTCTGCCGGTTTGGACTTCTGCAATCGATCATCACAGATAACGGAAGGTAGTTTGACGGCTAAAAGTTGAGAGACTTCTGCAGTTCATGGAACATTAAGAAGCACTACTCGACTCCGTACCATCCAGCACCGGAGAGACCCCGTTTGCCTTGGCCTTCGGGACTGAAGCGGTAGTACCGGTGGAAATCCAGAACAAGACCTGGAAGGTCGTGGGATTCGACGAAGAAAAGAATGATGAAGCCTTGGCAGTCGAGAAAGATCTGATCGAAGAAACCAGAGCTTCATCGGAGATGAAAAACGCCACCTACAAGCGTAGAGCAGAAAAGTACTACAATTCTCAGGTCCGAGACCGAAGGTTCAAAGTTGGGGACCTAGTGCTGAAAAAGAAGTTGATGGCCCCACCGGGTGTATCCGGGTCAAACTGGGAAGGGCCGTTCCGAGTTACTGCAACCTGGGTGTTGGTCCCAAAGGCAGGTTTTAGAGTAAGAATACCCTTAAACAAGTCTAGAAGGGGGGTTGAATAGACTTGTAGAGATTCAAAACCTTTTTCTGATTTTTGGCTTATTTCAAAAACACCAGACTTCTTGAGATAGTCTGAATTTGAAAGTTGTGCCCAGTGTAAATTTGTGCGGAAACGTTTTTAAAGAAAATCAGTTTTAGGTGATGTGCACAAGTAAAGAACAGGGAATAAAGGCTCGAGACACAAAGGATTTATAGTGGTTCGGACAAGGTCCTACTCCACTCTCCACAATCCAACTGGAATTGTGGGGCTCTCCACTAACTTCACTCACTCACTCACTCACAAACTTCGAGAGTACTACTCTCTTACAATCAGTCAAAGCTTAAGCAGCTATCGACTTTTAACAGCTTCTACAAAGCTTACAAAAGATAAGTATAAGTGTAGGATGTTGAGTGCGAGTAATGATTTTGACAGAGTTTCGGCAAGGTTGAAATGCGTGTAAATCCGATATTGAAATCATCACTGTTACTCTAATTTATAGGGTCAAATAACTAGCCGTTGGGATGGACTAGAAATCTGAAATCCTATAATCTCATATTCAAACAATCATTGAGATTGATTGAATCTCCTTCTTGATTCCCAAAAATCTTCACCATTAACAATCAATCAAGTTTGTCCCCTTAATTGATTGATCTTCTATTCTGGGAATCTTCCTTCCTTTTGTCGCAGGTCAACCCTTGAATTGATTCCGTAAAATCTGGGCATAGCACAAGACTTCAGCTGATCTGTCTCCTCTGCTGGTGTATCAGTCTGCTGATACTTGGACCTCAGCTGATGTGCAAGTATGCTGGAGTGCACCTCAGCTGGTCTTCTGAACTTCGTCTGGAAACTTCTTTATCCTTGGTCCTTGTCTTGTCTGCGACGTGCTCAGCTGATCAGCTGATCTTCTGATGTCAACTGATCTTAACTCCTCTGATGATCTACTCTTGATACTTCACTGTCAGCTGCTCAAGTCTTATATCTTCTGGAATCGGCTAAGTCCTCAAGGCCTTAGCTGGTCTTCTTTTCTACGATAGCTTCGGATCTTCTAGGTAGCAAGGTGAATTCCCCCTTACTCAAACCTATCTAATCCTAACTACTCATCAGCTGACTAACAGGTTCAGCTGGTCCTATTACAAGCTGATTGGTTTATTATATCATCAAAACATCTAACAGGAATATCCTAACAAATTCCCCCTTTTTGATGATATCAAAACCAACTCAGCTGATCTCAACAGATAAGCATTTTCAATCAAAATCAGGATTAAAATAGGACAGAAAAGAAGATCTTTAGATAAGATCCTTTAGACAGAATGTAAAAAGCAACTGACAACAAGAAGTTGTCTGGAAAGATAAAACTTCATTAATCAGACAGAGATTTACAAGAGATAAGAACACCTAACCTCAGCTGACTCAGCTGACCTATTACATCACCAAAGGTTTTCTGTTGTCCATAGGGAGCTGCATCCAGTCAAGAAACCTCTTCTCAATTGCCTTCAGAGAAGGGGTGGATGTATCAGGAAGAGTTGAAAGAAACTTGGTAACCATCTGCAACCAGATCTTTTGGATCTCTACCTAGTTGACATTACCATTTACATCAGTTGGCGTGGGAAAGTATTCCAGTTCTGGCAGCTCAGGCTGTACATCCACTTTGAGCATAATTTCAGAGATAGCCTTGAAGAAGATAGGAAAGTGTTCCTCCAACCATGCTCTGAACTCAGCATTCTTTTCCTTTTCTCCTCTGGTGTCTTCTCCTCTAAGCACATAGAACTGGATAAAGGCTCTTGCCTTTATTGTCTTCCACATGTCAATCTGATCAGATGACATATCCTTGAAGAACATCTCTATAGGACCATCTACCAGAGGATCATTGGGGTCTCTAACATACCTTCCACCCTTCTTCACTTTAGACTGAGGTAGTTTACCTTCTTTCTTCAATATCCTCTGATATCTTCTTTCTAGTTGATCATTCATTTCTCTCTCCTGCCTCTTATTTCTCTCCTCAGGAGTTTCTTTCTCAGCAAGCTGTAACTCTTTTGCCAGCTTCTCATCTAGCTCAACATTCATGATCCACTTCTGTTTTTCCCTTGCTTCAGCAGCCTCCTCTTGCCTCTGCATACCCTCAGCTAACTTTTGATCTCTCAGCTCCTGAGTCTTCTGCTGGGCAATCTTCCTTGTATTGTTGTAATCTTCGACGTTCTCTAATCTGGCAGATAGAACGCCATTATTGTCCACCAGCAGAGCTCTCAGAGAGGCCATCTCAGCTTGTAGGGCAGCTATATCAGCTGAGTTCTTCTCTTCCCCCTTTTTGATATCATCAATAATGGAGGAAGAGGGTAGAGAAGTGGGAAGCGTATCAACAACATCCTTTAGGTCCTCCTGACCATCTTTGCACTCAGCAACTTGTCTTTCTAGTCTCTTAGTCACCAGCCTGAATCTATCAGATTCAGCAGAGAGGGCGGCAGAGGCATCATTAGTGAATGCCTTGGCTGTCTCTTTGAATTTCTGAAGAGTGTGGAAAAATTCCTTCCTTGTGGCATACAGGCTGTCCTCCATAGCATCTCTCAGCTTGTTCCGATGATCCAACAACACTTGATGGACATGTTGTTCAATCAGTTAGGGAGCAGCAGACTTGGCAGCCAGCAGAGTGGCTTTAACTTCCCTGATATGATCATCAAAATAATCTTTTAAACTGTTGAGGATATCAGGAGACACCTAGTCAGTAGGGTTGATCTCAAGATTTGCTACAGGAGGAATGAATTCAAACATCACTGTTTCCGGGCAATCCAGTGCAACCCCATCCTTAAGCAGCAAAGCATGTGCAACCTTCCTAAGACCTTCAGGAGTTGTCAGCTGGGATGGTGCCTTAACCTCCAAGGCATCCATCAGAATCTCCTCCCATTCAGTGAAGGCAGCTTCACCCATCTCATTCACCAATGCCAAAAAGAAAGTAACAGGACCTTCTCTCGCTTGAGCCCAGGCGAGACCATCAGCTAAGATATCTTGATAGGCAGGATAGGAGGTGAATTCTGGGATGTATAGGGAAATGTGGGCTGGGTAGTAATGATCATCCCTCGTTCAAGAGGCCCCTTTGAACGAAGGTGAGATAAAAGTGCTTGTTAGGCCATTTCAGTGGGGGAGTTGGGGGTTTCTAGATCAATGGATTCAGGTTGAGAGGGTTGGGGAATAGCTGAAGGCTCACCAGAGGTAGCTATCTCCTCTGGTTCATTGCCAGCTGGGATTTGTGAAGGTGAGGTGTGAGCTGGAGGTGTGGAATGTGTAGACGTTTGGGTTTCTGGGGATGCATGAGGCGATGGGGAATGTGGAAGTGTGTGTGGGGAATCAGATGAAGGAGTGGGTTGAGCTGACCTGATTGTATCGGCGGCTATAGGTGTATCTGCTGATGGTGCCTCTTCAGAGGATTGAACAACCTCTGTCTCAGCAACCGATGGTTCTGTTGATTCCTCTTCCGCTGACTCCTCCTCTTCTTCATCAGACCCAAACTTAGACTCTTCTCCTGAACCAGCTTCCTCAGCTGATTCTTCCTCTGCTTGTTCCTCTTCTGCATCAGAGTACTCATCAACCAGCAGAGTATCCTTTTCTGCTGAAGACTTCTTCTTCTTCAGACTGCTCAGAGGGGCAGTATCATTTTCATCATCTGAGTCAAAGGAAAGTTTCCTTTGAACTGGAGTAGTGTCCCTCTTTGACTTCTTCTTCCTACTCCCTCCAGCAGGCTTTGAAGCCTTCCTCTTCTGCTTTTTACCAGAATCAGCAGAGGGCCCTGGTGCAACAGCTGCTGGGTCAGCTGCCAAATCTGAATCAGCTGGCCCAATTACATCTAAATTGCTTCCCCTCAGGAACTTGGTATGGTTGTACTTAACAACCCATTCTTTATCCCACCTATGTTCTGGCATCAAGTGATTCAAGATTATTGTAATCTTGGTAGCCATAGAGCATTTTGAGGTGAACTTGTAGACCTGCTGTCCATTCACCATTTCAGCAGCACATCTCTTGGACTCCTGCTCCAAGCGAAACCACAGTAAACTCACCCAGTCTGCTTGAACCCCATCCAGTATCGTGCGAGCGACACTTAGTCGAAGTTTGGTAAGGGCATCCAAACTTCCCTGCTCAGCAAGAATTACCTTGTTCACAACATCCATGAAAAACCTAAACCTCCTCCTCAGCATATTCTTCTTAAGATTTGTGGTTGTGTCCTGATGACTCTTCCTCGCCATTATCTTGAAGGTAGTCAAATAATCTGCCTCCTTATATGTGTGAGGTTGGACACCAGAGGCTGATAAACTAAAGAGCTTTGCTGCAACATCCTTGGACAAAATGACTGTTTTCCCATCAACCAAAGACCCAATAGAGTTAGGGCTAAACTGGGCTTTGAGTAGAAACTGGAAGGCATAGTAGTTTAGCGTCTGGTTATCTGGGGGCGTCATGGAGATGAAGGTTCGGAGATTATGATGTTGGAAAAAATTTAGTATCTCTCGAATCTCTGGAACCCTTGTTGTGTTATAATCAACACACATTTCGGCATACATCATCTTCTTCAGAGCTTTGTGATCCATGGCTTCAACACAAGGGTTAATTTCACAGAGAAAAATATGCAGACACGAGAATAGAGAAGATAGACAGATTTCGTGGCAGAAAGGTTTTCAGAAAGAAGTTTAAAGGGTATTTATATGAATCTAGTGAGATTAGCAGTTTTTCCAAAATTAAAATCGATCAATTTTGATCGTAGATTTGTATATTGCATCACACAAATTAAAGGTCCAGATTAAATGACCTTTGAGAGTTTTGGGGGTGATGATTAAAAACTTTAGTGATGAAAAAGGTAGTTAGCCAACACGGAGTAGCTAGCCAACACGGAGTAGCTAGCTAACACGAAGGAGCCAGCGAACACGGAGGAGCTAGCCAACACGAAGGAGCTAGCCAATATGGAGGAGCTAGCCACCACGGAGGAGCTAGCCAACATGGAGTGGCTAGCCAACATGGAGGAGCTAGCCAACATGAAGTAGCTAGCCAACACGGAGTAGATAACCAACACGGAGGAGCTAGCCAACATAAAACTACACAAGGCAATGAAGCTCGCCCAGACCCCAGAAGCCTGAGGCCAGCTTATCGATTGGACAAGAGAGGGGAGCTCGCGAGGGAGTTCGCCTACTAAGGGGTAGCTCGCCCGTTAGCATAGAGACCGAGCCGAGGCCCATCCCTACGCTGCCCGAAAATAGCACAAGGCCTAGGAGCTCACCCAAGGAGCTGGCCAAGGATCAGTGCACCTACGGGATGTGTATATAGATCAGTTAAGTATGTAGTAGGACGGGACATTGTAAAGGTAGCATTGTGAGGGACCAAGGCGAAGGTTACGGACATTCGTCAACACCGGAAGCCAAATAGGCTCGTAAGGTGTCATCTCACACTTGCACACTTATAAATAAGACCTCTCTTGTAACTATTACAGAATTAATCCCAATTATAATACACAACAACTGTCTCTCTCTAACTCTCCATTTTCTATCTCTATATATCATCCCCTCAAGAACACAAAGAACACAAAATCTTAGATTACTGTTTGGTAAAATTTATATGTTACATTAAGCCACATAAAAACATCGTTAGTAAATTCTATCAACAATATACATTAGGAAAAATACACATTTTTGTCCTATAAGTTTCGTTGACTTTGGTTTTCGTTCTCTTAAGTTTTGAATTTTTGTTTTCGGCCTTTAACATACTAAAAATTATGGTTTTCGTCCTCTTAAGTTTTGAATTTTTGTTTTCGTCCTTTAACTTACCAAAAATTATGGTTTTCATCCTCCAACCGCCTATGACCAGTCATACAACCGGTAATACACATGGGATCCATTTTTTCTTTCTTTTTTTAAACAAAATACTAACGTGAGGGTATTATGAGGGAATTAGGTCTTGACAAAATACACTTTTAACTGTAAATTCCCTCCCAAATACCGTCCAATACTTACATCCATAGAATCTTCTATCCGGATTCATTTTTGAATATGATGTACAAACCGTGCAACGAAACCACAATGACACTTAATATTGCGCTCGAAACTTGTGGATCCATACGAATTTTTTGAAGACATCCCTCTTCCTTTCCGTACAGTGTATATGCGCTCAAAAGAATTTAGGCTTTTGAATGTTTTGATTTGGGGATCTTTGTTCCTTTTTTCCCTAACTCTCTCAAGCCCCCATGTTTAGATTTGATCGACTAGGGTTTTGATTTGGGAAAGAATTTACGGTTAATCCTGTATTTTATCCATCAAACCCTAATTTTTTCTAAATGTCCCCACGTCAGTATTTCGCTTAAAAAATAGAAAAAATTGATCTACGTGTATAATACCGGTTGTGTGACTGGCTATAGGCGGTTGGAGGACGAAAACCATAATTTTTTGCAAGGACGAAAATAAAAATTCTAAACTTAAGAGGACGAAAACCATAATTTTTTGTAAGTTAAAGGACGAAAAAAAAATTCAAAACTTAAGAGGACGAAAACCAAAGTCGACGAAACTTATAGGACAAAAATGTATATTTTCCCTATACATTATAATACTAATTCTATACAATGTTCTACATTTGTATTTATATAATAATAATTAAATCTCAATATATTTATTAATATATTATTATTTACCATTATATTTAATGTGTGAGTAAGAATTTACATAATATGTTTTTGCACTTTTCGTCGCGACGCTGGTTTATCTATCGTGTTTGTGCTTCATTCTTGCAATGTAACTATCAATCAACGTATTTTAAACTTCGTAAGTCAACTTGGTCTCCTGTCCAAGTCGTCGTAGATAAAGCCAGTCAAGAAATGCTACAATTGCGGTGTACATTTGTCTAAGAAGAAGCCTAAATCAAGCATGTCCAAAGCGCATATACGCACGTCCTACAAACCAAGGCTTATATATTAAAGGCAAAGACTGTTTTTGTTTTTTGTAATATAATTACGTTGAAAGTAATTTCAGAAATGCAACACTGGAAATTAATAAATAAATAATTCAATGATGAAGTATTTTGCTGGAAATCGTAAATTTAGCGACAATATTGGAAGTCATCGTCCACCACATGAGTCTTTACCGGCCACTAAAAGGAATTCCACTCCAAGGACTTAAAAGTCTTCCAAAAGCCAAGTTCATGATTATATTGATATTGTTGGTGTTCAAACAAAATTTCACATTGAATAAATATAAAAGGAAATCAAGAAAAATAAAATGTGAATCTGGTGAAGCAACGAGTGGAATTAATAATGATGGAAGTATTTCCATTAGTATGAGACTTTTTGAATAAAATTAAAAAATAAAGTTGTAGCCCGATTCAAGATGGATAATATCATACAAATACTAAATTGAGGGTCCATTTGACACCTAGATGATTACAACTAGTCAAATGATTATAAATACGGAATAAGTCTCTTATGCACCAGGTGTACCGTACAATTCAAATGTTTTAAAAAGTAACATAATTTATTATTAAAAAGTCACACCTATTATTACTGAGAAAATTCTATCAAAAATAAATTTTTTAATAATAACACATGTGTATTTTTTTAGTAATATTTTGTATAATTTTTTTAAAAAAATTAGTAAGACACAATTTTCCCAAAAATTAAGTGTTTCTCACTATTTAATAGTGACTGAAAAGAGGCACGTATTATGAATATAAGTGCTTTTGATTCGGAGAATTAATTTCGCATCCCTATATATTTTTAAATCTTCAGCGACATGTAAATTTTTCATATATAATATTAGAGTTTTTTGGTTTATGTCTATTATCCTTTTTTTTAAAGAAGTTGTTTATGTTTATTATCAATCTCATTTTATTTTTTTCCTTTCTTCTTTCACTTCATCTGATTGTATGAGGCTAGCAGTTAACTTGAGCAAACAGTTAAAGCTTCATTTGAATGGATGGATTTGAAAATAAATAAATTAAAAAAAAAAGATACATGTAAGAAGACATATATTTCAAATTACGAATTGTAATGAGATGTGAGAGAAGGAAAAAAAAATAGAAGGAAGATAGAGATGGAAGGATAGAGAGGAGAGATTTCACAAATGACATGGTTTTGATGAAAATTTAGAATTCCTCTATTTTGAATATAAATTCAAATCTAAGTATTTGTAAATTCACATAACTTATATAGAAAGAGTGGTTATTTATGTGTGAAATTCGCGAATTTTAAATTCACTCATCCAAATGGAGCCTAAAAAATATATTAGAAGAGTAGGAGATTTCATACCGGGTGATATGATAATGATCACCTTCGCATTGTTTCTCTTATGTTATAATTACTTTAGAAAATAAAATCATATAATATAATTTTGAGTAGCCAAAAGTAATACTTCTTGTGGAACTTGTTCATAATATGAAATTAGTACATGTATTTATTGATAACACAATATATATTTATTGATAACAATATACTTACTGATACTACAATATAAATATATGTCTTATCAGTAAACACAACGTATGATATTAGTAAGTACATCTTGTGGCATAAGGTTCATATTATGAAACTATTCACAAATTTTTTTTGTGGAATACAAAAAAATATTTTTTATTATACAAAATGTCACATTTTAATTATTTTGTGGAAAATATTTTTTTATTATATTAGCTCAAAGTCACTAAAACATATTGGTATGCTAAAAGTATTATTATAAAATTAATTGTAAAACTTCATTGAAATTTTGTTAAAAATTTAGTCTTACAAAGAAGTATATCCAATAGAACCCTTAATATAAATTTAATCTTCTAAATAATCAAGTATAATTTTGAAGGATTTTTCCGCAAATGTGAGTAGTCACATACGACTACTAGCCACAATTCAAGAATTTTACACTAAGGATATGATATCATAATATCATATACTGTATATATACATATTATATAATTTTTTTAATACAAAACACGATATGGTGTCTAAACCTGTCCCTTTCTTGCTAGTTGAAAATTCCAACATATTAAGAGATATCTCACATCGGTATTGAGTGTGGTCTTGGGTGGACTTATAAACATGGGCAATCCTCTTACTTAATTATAACCTGGATTTTAAGTATAGAGTTAGGTCTTCATACACAATATATTTCACACTCCACAATTTAGGCTTGGAAATTCAGGGAAAATATAACAAATTAATTTGGACGTGACGACATGAAATGACTACCTAATTAATTATAAATACAAGTAAGCTGCATGCCTTGCCTCCAAATGAGATTTTATTTGTCTCCAAATTAATTAATCATGAAGGCATCCATTTCCTCTCTCGTATACATTCTTCTTTTCTTTTCTAGCTGGGGTTGGGCACACAAGCACGACAACCTGCTTGGTTGTCTTTCGAAGAAATTCCACAACCACACCGATGTCCTTTACTCCCCAAACAACCCATCTTACTCATCTGTCCTCCTCTCCGCTCTTTGGAACCGAAGATTCTCCTCCCCAAAGCCACAATTTATTATAACCCCGCAACATGAATCCCAAATACCCCCCATCATACACTGCGCCAAACAAAACGGCATGCAAATTAGAACCCGAAGCGGGGGCCACGACTTCGAGGGCCTCTCGTATGTCTCACAAGTCCCAATATTATTTGTGATCATTGATTTGAGCAAACTTGCTCGAGTAACAGTCGATGCTGAGGCCAAAACTGCGTGGGTGGAAGCTGGTGCAACTCTCGGCTCTTTATACTACTGGATCGCCCAAAAGAGCCCCACACTCGGCTTCCCCGCCGGTGTTTGCTCCACCGTTGGTGTTGGTGGGCACTTCAGCGCTGGAGGCTACGGCTTTCTGCTCAGAAAACACGGCCTAGCTGCAGATCACGTAATAGACGCAAGAATAGTCGGCGCCAACGGAGAAATTCTTGACAGAAAATCCATGGGAGAAGACCTTTTCTGGGCCATCAGAGGCGGCGGTGGGGCCAGCTTCGGCGTCATAACTGCCTGGAAGGTACAATTAGTCGACGTTCCAGAAAGAGTCACTGTATTTGCTGTCCAGAGGACAAATGCTACGCAACTTGTGCACCGCTGGCAATACGTGGCTCCAAAAATCGACCGAGATTTAGTCATGGGAGTACGCGTGACGAGAAATGTGAAAGGCGTTACTGCCGAATTCACTTCACTTTTCCTCGGCGGGATCGACAGATTGCTTCCGTTGATGCAAGAAAGTTTCCCGGAGATGCAGTTGGTGAGAGAGGACTGCACAGAAATGACGTGGCTCCAATCCATGCTTTTCTACAATAAATTCCCCATAGAATCGCCAGAGCTTTTGCTGAGCAGAAGTGCTTTCGTTCCGGTGTACGTCAAAATCAAGTCAGATTACGTGCAGAAACCCATCCCCGGGTCCGGATTCGAAGGGCTGTGGAGATTTTTGGAGGAATTGGAAGAGGAGGTGGGTGAGGCCGTCATGGCCCCGTACGGAGGAAGAATGGGGGAAATTCCAGAGTGGGCCATTCCATTTCCACACAGGGCTGGCAACTTATACATGTTGTCTATTTTGGTGAATTGGCAACAAGACAAGGCTCACAACTCGGAGAGATATATAAGTTCGATTAGGAGGGCGTATAATTACCTGACTCCTTATGTCTCCAACTCCCCGAGGGCAGCTTACATGAATTACAGAGATCTCGACATTGGAGTGAATGATAATGAGACAAGTTACAGACAAGCAAGCGTTTGGGGCTTGAAGTATTTGAAGAACAATTTCCACCGACTTGCCAGGGTGAAAACCAGAGTTGATCCGCATAATTTCTTCAGGCATGAACAGAGTATTCCCCTACTGCACTAACCCAACAGAGCAGATTAAAAAATATTCACATGATGATTTGCTTTAGTCAACAAATTTTAAAGGTAATTGTATAATAATTTGCAAGTATTTGGAAATAGTTGAAGTGCGTAAACCTAAACTGCCAGGACACAAGAAGATCAAATTACACATTGTTAAACACTACATAATAAAGCAATTCTTAATAATAGTTCTTTTTTTTTTCAAGAACAAGCATGTTGGACTTATCCAATTGTTTGAGGAAAACACTACAAAAAATTCGGGATTTACCGACGGATTTAACGAATGAAAAGCGGTCGCTAAATAGTTATACCGACCGAAGGCGGTGGTCGGTAAAACAGTTGTCCCTAATATTTAGCGACCGAAATCCTCATCGGTCGCTAATTCTAAACGGTCGGTATGTAGTCGCTAAAAGAACAGGGTGTTGACCCGTTTTGGGGTATTACCGACCGTTTCGTCGGTCGGTAATTATATAATTAGCGACCGAATGGACGGTCGCAAAATATAATTTATATTATTTTTTAATTTTTATTTTTTAATTTGCGACCGCCTTATCGGTCGGTAATTTTTATAATTACCGACCGATGTGTCAGTCGCTAATTATTATTTATATTTTTAATTTTTTTTTATTTTTTAATTAGCGACCGTATGATCGGTCGGTAATTATATAATTATCGACCGATTTGATGGTCGCAAATAATAATTTTTATTTTATATTTATATTTAAATTTATATTTTAGCGACTGCCTTGGCGGTCGCTAAATTATGTCGTAAAAAAAAAAGGGGCCAACGTGGTTCAAACCCAGGCCTCCAGTGTCGCACAGCAGGGCTCGAACCACTTGGCCAAGCCCCCAGCATTTTAACAAATGCACTGCCACATTTATTTGAGCCATACTTAGCTCAGATTAAATACCCAAATTCGCGCCTGTGAGGAGTCGAACTCGCGACCACTGGGCGTCTCAGAGGTGGCGTGTACTACTCAGACACTTGTCTTTATTGTTTATTTTTATGCAATTAATTATATATATAACTCCAAAATTGAGTCACATTTTTTTAAAATGCTTCTAATTAAATGAGTATTGTTTCTACTTTATTTATGTATATATATATTTCATTAAATATTATAATGTTACAAATTTATTATTTAATATTACGAAAAATTATTAATTTGTTCATTTTTTTGCAATTAATTGTATCTAACTCCAAATTGAGTCACATTTTTTTTAAATGCTTCTAATTAATTGCTTGTTGGTTCTAATTTGTTTATGTATATATATATTTCAATAAATATTATAATGTTCTAAATTTTTTATTTAACATTACGAAAATTTATTAATTTGTTTAATTTACAGCATTCCCCTTTAGAAAGTGCACTTTGTCCTTCCGGAAGGTATGATCATTACATAGAAACTTCTGATGGTTATCGAACCATGATACCTTTTAACTTAGTGGAAGATAAAATGCATCAGATCCATCCATGCAGTACGGGGCAAGCTTGTTTCCCAGCTGTCGACCACCCAGACAACATAGCATATGCTGGAAAGTCGCTGATGGTCCATAAAACAGCAGCCCGTAACGTGAAGTTCTCCTTCATGTACACGTCATATGTCTCTACTCTCGTATGCTTAGGATTCAGAGGACCAGACACCAAGACAGTGAGAAATATGTGTTGAGGCTTCATGCACAACCAAGGAGGTAGATTGTACGAAGTCAGTAACACATGCCACAACGAATACTTCTTCCCGTGCATACTGAATGGAGCAAATCCGTTAGTGCACAGGCCAAGCCTCACATTTCTCTTCTCACTCGCAAAATCTGGAAACTTTCTATCAAGATGTCTCCACGCATTAGAGTCTGCAGGATGACGCATCTCTCCGGAATTCTGATCAGAACACTCCTCAACATGCCATCTCATGTCTTTTGTAGTGGCACTCGACTGATACAACCTCTCTAGACGAGGAGTGATGTGAAGATAATACATAGACTTGAAAGATGTCTTCTTCCTACGATCTGAGGGTTTGAACCTAGGGTAGTTGCACATCCTGCACTGATCGATGCTCTCGTCGTCGCCCCAAAATAGCATGCAACCGTTGGTACAACAATCAATCTTCTCAAATGGTAAACCCATATCCTTCAAGAGCCTCTTACTTTGATAGAAATTTTCTAGCGTTGTGTTCTCTTTAGGTAGGGCCCGTATGAATAACTTTGCAAATTGATTGTAGACTTTCTGACTCACTTTGTCTTCAGTTTTGATGGACAACATCTGAGCATTGAATGATAATTGTGTCTCAGTATCACAACCAGGAAACAGCTTCTGATCGACAGATTTAAGCATCTCAAAAAATCTCTGCGAACGAGGATTTGGTTCCTCTTCCATGTGGTGACCACCCAAACCAGACTCATCAATCATCATATGATAGCTTTGGAATTCATCCACCGGTGTCTCAGAGCATGGAATAGGCGAATCACGGCTCGAACCACCAATTTCAAATCTCTTACCTCCATTACTACGAAACTGATCATAGAAGGCAACCACTGTTTCAAGATTATAATTCCACCGGGTTTCGCCATGTACAGTCCAATTGTAATAGTATGGAGTAAAACCAGACATCACGAGATGAGTTTGAACATCATCAATGCTAAAAAATCTCTTGTTACCGCACATTTTTTTAACAAGGACATCTAATCTGGCCATACCTATCCATGCAGTGTGGATTACGAGAGGCAAACTTAGTAAACTCATGAATGTTCTTGTAAAATTCAGGGTTGATCGATCCTTGTATCAAACGAGGCATTTGATACATCCAACGACGATCAGGGAGTTCCATCTGATTTAAATTAAGAATACATCACATTAGAATTATAAAAAAATCGCAAGAGTTTCGACTGTAAACAAGCATATCCGATTTTTTAAACAAAAATCCACTATATATAATCATACATCAATTACACAACAAAATTCTTACAAAATTAGGATTAATCGCCATAAAAGTAGATATATCCATAAACAGTGTTCTAAAAAATGGCCTTGTCAGCCAACTAGTCGCTAGTCGGCCGCGGCCGACCCGATAAACCCCAAATCGGCAAGAAAAAACATTCGGGTCTTTAGTCGGTACCTAGACGCCGACTAGTCGGGTCTAGGCGCCAAGTCGGCGACTTACAAGTCCAGATGTCTTCTCCGGCGTCGATTGGTGAACTTTTCCGGCGGCGCTGCTGTCTTCTTCGGCGAACAGATGACCGGTGTTTGGACGGCTTAATTCCCGGCGAAATGATTTGTAAGTAACACATAGTACGACATCGTCGAAGGCAGCGGGTGCGTCACGTGTGGCAGTGCGGAGGCGAGGCTGCGACTTTGTCTGATGTAGCGCACAGGCGTGGGCGGCGCTGGCGTGGGAGGAGGGCGACTTTGTCTGATGTAGCGCACAGGCGTGGGCGGCGTGGGCGGCGTGGGAGGAGGCGGCGGTTGAGGTGGACTGGTGGAGGAGGCAGTCGCTGAAAATCCGTGGTAATGACCGAGGAAGAGAACAAGAGTATAATAGATGGTACAATGTGGATAAGTGGGTTTCTGAAATTTTAGGTTTAGATATAGGGCTAATGGGCTTTTGGCCCAACTTTCCCATTTATTTATTAATTAAAAAAATATTAAAAAAAGTTTATTATTATTTTATACATAATGTATTATTAATTTATTAAATAATTAATTATATTTACCGTTTAGGAGTTTCCGACTAGTCCCCGACTAGTCCCTCTAGTCGCTAGACCCTAGTGGTCCGACCGACTAGCGACTAGCGACTTTTAGAACACTGTCCATAAATAATTAATGTACAACATGCAAATAATATTAAACTTATCACAAATCGAACACACAAATTATGCTTTATATCTAACATGTATTTTATCAAGAAAATAAACTTTATTCAACATTAGAAATTAAACGGTAAAAATCTAAAAACGTACGGTCAAATTGAAGCAACGAGCACAATGTGATAATGGACCCGAACGATTGTAACCAACACGTTGAAACAATATTTCTTCACATTTGAGAGATTTTTTGAAGGGTGGGGAGGGGGGGGGGTTTAAATTTTCGCGAATGAAAAGGAAAGAAAAGGGTAGAGGCAGTTCTATATTCGAAATTTAGCGACAACATTTTTATTTTACCGAGCTACTTATGAACATCGAATCGGTAATAATTGCCCACCTACCCGCTTTCGGATTTCAAAATTAGCGATCGAAAAATTGGTTGCAATTTTATTTTAAAATTACCGACCGCCACGTCGGTCGCTAATTTTGTCAGTCCGCAAATTACCGACCGAAATGGCGGTCGCTAATTATTTTAAAATTTGCGACCGCTTTATCGGTCGGTAATCGGTCCGCAAATTATTCTTTTGACCATTAGTCAATATCGGTCGATAATTGGTCGCTAATTACATAATTAGTGACCGACCCCGTGAGGTCGGTAAAACCCGTTTTTTTGTAGTGAAACTTTAGTTGTAAGAATCAATTTTATTCCCATGTTGAATAACTGAGGTTTACAACTGTCCATTTACACAATTAACTGAATGAAGGATGTTAATCGAAAGAAAATCCAACGTCAGCTGGAAACAAATAAAATAACAAAAAGTTAAAAACTGTAACTGAAAAAAAGTATGCCTCTCGTGCATCGTTAAACTCTTGTACATTTTTTTAAAAATTATAGCATTTATTATTAAAAATTTATTTTTAAAAGTATATTTTTTAATAATAATATGTGTAACTTTTCAATAATATTTTGTATAACTTTTTTAAAAATACAATTACGCTGCACCTGGTGCATACAAGACTAAGACAAAAAAAAAAGTTATATTTCTTGAAATGGAGACTTGCCAAATTATTCTAAATGGAGAGGACAAATTTTATTTTGCCAAACTTTTTAGATTTATTTTTTTTCCTTTTCTGAGGTAAAATGTTCAACATACACATGTTATTTTTATTTCTATTTATTTGTATTTAATTATAATTTAATTTTAATTTTCTATCCACATAACAAAACAAAATTTTCTAAGAAAACAAATGGATTCAATTAATCTATTAGGTTCTGAGAACCAAACGGAACCTATAAAAAAAATTAAAAATTAAAAATAAAAGTTGATTAGTAGAAATTTATGTGTAATTTTGGTTAATTAGGATGAGATTTATTGTACTCAATTATATTAAAATTATGTATTTATATATATATATATATATTTTTATTGAATAAATTCTACTTTAATTTTTTTTTTGTTGTAATTTTGGTTGCATGCATTAATTTTGAGAAGAATTAAATTTGGTGAAGAAGTGCACATACACAAGAATTGAATGAAAGCTCATGCAGACTTGGCCCAGTTTAAATATTTGATGGCAGTGGGAATTTGAATGCTCAAGATTAAGGAGGCCCACACGCAATTTGTTTAAAAGGGAAAAGGACCCATTCGCATACCTGGCTGGATTGAATTAAAAGTGGTGGTGTCAAGCTTTATATAAGGACCTCAATTAGAAATACTGGGGAGGTACACTGAAATTGAGGGCAACAATTGACCCTGGCAGCTACGAATTTGAAGAAAGATAAGGAGAATCCGTGATCCGCAGTAATTTTATTCGTTTGGAAATTTATATTTGGTACTTAATCACTATGTTTGGTTATTTTATTAGTTTGGAAATTTATATTTTGTACTTAATCACTATGTTTGGTTAGTACTTTATATTCCAATTCTAGAGATATTGAATTCTTGTATATTATCTTTTAGTTAATTTCTCGTGACGAGTTTTTTATTTTCAATTTTGAGTTTTTCATATTCCTTGGTTTGCATGTTTAGGAATTTTTGTAATTAATTTAGTAATAGTTTGTTAGGTTAATTTACAATTAATTTTACAGTTAGAATATAAATTATAATCCATAATTATTATAGAAAATATTTAAGAGTAACAAATAGTGCATCATTCACTAGGGATAATAACGATCTTGGTTATGTAAAGCGAACGTTTCGTATTTTGTAATCCAGTCTTTCTATTAATTTGTTGGTTGAATGCATTTATCAAATTAAATCTAGTGAGTGTCTCATTAGGTTGTTTGATTGAATAAGGTTAGTTAACGAGCGTCTCTTAACTAGCTAATCTTAAGAATTAATTCTGTTTAACTGAACGTCTCGTTATTCTAGGGAAGAGATTTGAGATTGGAGTAAGTCTGTCAGTGGATTAATTAGAGTAGTATAAATTGTGGGGATATTGAATTTAGGATTGAAATATTATTTTTCCTTCTTGATCTGAATCATATTTTATTTTGTTCTCTTTTATTTGCATTAATTTAGTGATAGTTTAATTAGTTTTCAATCGAACCTCCCCTTATTGCATTACTCTTACATTAATATAATTAATTCACAAATTAATCAACTGCTCACTATGGGATAGACCGTTACTTGCCCCTGCTACTAGTTAGTAGAGTAAAAGTTAAAAATTATATTTTGTGTTCCTCGACACCACGGTCAAAATTTTGAAATGTGGAGGTCATCGCCTCCGTAGACTGGAGGAGCCAGCCAGCCAGAAAATATTGCCGAAAAAGTGATATTTTATGTCCTAACCTTAACTGCTTTGTCATGTTCAGAAGTTCTATTGTCGGAAGTCCTTTTCACCACCACAACCACCACCCATCTCTGAAATCCATGGTAAAAAAAATGCATCAATGGATTTACGTTATTACCGTGCTTCCGCCTGCATCATAGCCGTTCATCCTTGTTTGCATATTTTATCCCCTAGCGCCGACTACCATTGTCAATTTTTGGGCAGCGATGTGCGATCAGATCTATAGTAGGCACCTCCATAACAACCATCTTCATCGCCCCATATCAGTCCCGAGCCACTGTCCGAATGTGCACCAAAATTTGTCCCCAAATTTCCAAAACTCAAAGGAAAAAAAAGGCTTCTTCATCCCTGTTCTTCACCAAAAATGTTCAGGCCCTTGAACATTTCTTCATCACTTCAACTCGCTCTTCTCTCCATCATCTCTTCATTATTTCAATTCACACTTCAAGGCGGCGAAACAGGTTTGGGGAATTGAAAATATAAAGTTTTGAGAGAGAGAGAGATTTGGGAGAATTGAAAAATCTGCAACATTTTTGGAAGATGTTCAATTTCCATGATCAAAATTGGAAGGTGGCTCTGAAGAAATCTTTGTTGTTGCCGGAATATATTGCCAGAAAACATTCTTCTTCCCTAATTGCTCGAGAGGGATGGGGTGTTTGGTTTTATAAATAAATATATCTATGTGATATTGCATATTATATAGTTTATTAGGCCATCCGATTGACTATAGGTTTAGATAGATTTATATATTATTTGAATATATATATATATGAGTTTACTCTAATTATTAAACTCTTAATTCCTTGCATAGCTTATAAATTTTCTTTTGGCTTGATACGCCCCAAATGTAGTTCTAAGTAACGAATTGAGTTATCAAATTCATGTGTTCTATTTATTGCTTTATTTATTTTCAACACGTTATCGGCATGTTATATTTATATTTATGTATTTTGTATATGATAATTTGCATTGTTTGTATGACTGACTGTATTCATGTATATACACATATGCTCAAATTATGTTAATGATTTTTTTGTATGTATACATGTATATGCATTGTATATGCTTGCATTGAATATATTTAATTTATATGCTCGATTAAATCTTTCCAAATTTCTTATTGGTTTAGAATCGAATCACAAAAATAATTGAAAAATCCCACCTTCAGTTTTTTTTGTTTTTCTTACTGTTCTTATAGCATATTGAACCCAAAAATCAAAAATAATTTTTTTTCTTAGTATTGCATTTCAAATCCAGAAACTAGTTTCAATCAACGAACACAATTCCTATATTAGAATACCCCTAGTAATCTTAATTTCTATATTCAGTTAAATTCTGATAAGCAAATCGAAACAAAATCATAAGCCCATAACAAATTTTGTTCATAAACAAAAATCCCTCTGTTGCTGCTTCAGTAAGAAAAAGAAAAAATCACCAGAAAACCCACTGCTTCATTCAAAATCGCATCAAAACACAACTTAAAAAAATCTGCTCCGCGAAAAAAAAAAATCTCATACCTATTTTTGTCAATCGCTGCTGTACTGCCCAGAGTGTGGTCTGCCACCGAAGGAATCAGTAAGAAACACTATGAAGAATGCAGAGTGTGATTTATCTTGCAGGGTGCGCGAAAATCCACCCACAATCTTCATCCCAAATTAGGTGTGTGCACAAAAAAATCTCTTATTTTCTGCCCTTGAATAAATTTGTGCGCATCTGATGAGAATCACGATCGTAACTTAGATAAATCGAGACCCTGGCTCAGGCCAGCGAGTCGCCGATGGTGCGCAAAAAGATTTGCAAAGAACTTTGAATGATATTGATGATCATCCTTTACAAAGCCTTGCGGGAATTAAATACTTTACGAAATAAATCCTAACAACCTCTGGAATCTAGGAAATAATCTTTAAATAAATCTAGACTAAATATTCAAATAACAATTGAATTGCTACGAAGTAAAGATACGAATTAGTGAAGATACGAATTGCCAACTAATAAAGGATACGAATTGGAATTGCTACCCAATAAAATATACTGGCCCACAACTGAAATTCTCTCATGGGCCCTAATCGCGGCGCGATGGGCCTTCGTCTTTTCGGCCTTTTTCTTGCTGGGCCGTCTTATTCATTCTTGCTCGTCTAGCTCTATTGTACGCGTTCTTCAGCCCACGTCCTTCTTCCACATCCTTCCCATCCCCTTCAAGACCAACCTTGTCCTCAAGGTTAAACTCCGGAAATCTTTCACGCATTGTGTCTAAATTTTCCCATGTTGCATCTACTTTTGGCAGCCCGTCCCACTCAATTAGTACTTCCCATCTAAATCGACCGCTCCGTTTGACCCTTCTATACTCCATTGCATGTGCCGGACGCAATATAAAATTTCCATTAGTGTTTGTCGCTGGCAGCTGTCCCGTGACTATTTTGCCACTGCCCAGACGATGTTTCAACTGTGATACATGAACGACGGGATGAATTTGCGCGTCGTCCGGTAATTGCAGTCGATAAGCTACTTCTCCCACTCTGCTCAGGACCTGAAACGGCCCATAAAACCTACTACCGAGTTTGTACAGAGCCTTTTGTGAAAGTGTTTGTTGACGATACGGACGGAGCTTCAAGTAAACCCGATCTCCTTCTTTAAACTGCTCATCACGGTGGTGTTTATCATACTGCTCCTTCATTCTATTGATAGACCCATGTAGTATCTCCTTCATTCCCTTCAATATCAAATCCCTCTCAAACAATTCCTTGTCGACCTCAGCGTTAGGAGAATCCCCAATAGGATAACTCACCAAATGTGGGGGTGCGCGTCCGTACACCAACTCAAATGGGGAATATTTAGTGGAGGCGTGGAACGTGGTATTGTACCAATATTCTGCCCATGGAACAGATTTTGGTGCACGAAACACCGAAGATATTGCTCCAAAATGCGATTAGTGACCTCCGTTTGCCTGTCCATCTGTGGGTGGTAGGCGGAACTCATCGCCAAACGAGTGCCTTGCATCTTAAAAAATTCTTTCCAGAAATTACTAATAAAAATCCGGTCCCTATCCGTAACAATTAATCGGGGTATGCCGTGTAAACGGATCACGTACTCCACAAATAATTTAGCTACTGATTTAGCTGTGTAGGGGTGGACCAGCGGTATGAAATGAGCATATTTTGATAAACGGGAGTCGCTCTTGACCCTTTGACATATGTCACATTGCGAAACGTAGTCCCGTACATCCGCTTTCAATCCTTGCCAATAGAAGGTGGAAGCAATCCGAAATCAGGTTCCGTAAATTCCAGAGTACCCATGAAAATGTTGTAGTAACTGTGCACGCAGCGTATCCACTTTAGGCACCCATACCTTACCCTTGAAGAATAACAGTCCATCTCTCCATTCGTAGTCGGATATAGCGTCCCCCCTTCATCAATCAGTTTCCTAACTCTCGTGACCTCCTCAACCGTCTGTGAAGCTGTACAGATGTCTGCCCATATGTCCCACACCGGGCCAGTAATTGCCATGATTTCCAATGTCTCCCGTCATCGGGAAAGCGCATCCGCTACATTATTTTGTTTGCCCGGCCGATATACAATTTCAAAGTCAAACCCCATAAGCTTAGCCATGAATTTCTGTTGTTCCGGTGTAATAATGCGTTGCTCCAACATGTGTTTAAGAGGTTGTTGATCGGTAGCGATCCGGAACCTCCTCCCCAACAGGTATAGCCTCCAAATTCGAACTGCCTCAACGATAGCCATCATTTCCTTAACATATACTGACCATTATATTTTCTTCATACCTAGTGACTTACTCAGGAAGGCCAACGGCCGTCCATCTTGTATCAATACAGCCCCTATCCCGTAATCACTCGCATCCGTGTGTACCTCAAATAACCGATCAAACTGGGGTAGTGCTAGGATAGGTGTTGTCGTCATTGCTCTCTTGAGCTGCTCAAAGGCGGTCTCACTCTCGTCTGACCATTTAAATCCATCTTTTTTTGTCATGTTAGTCAACGGCCTCGTAATAGATCCGTAGTTTGCCACGAATTTCCTGTAGTACCCAGTAAGTCCCAGACATCCGCACAACTCCGTGAGATTTTTGGGTTTTGGCCAACTCTCCATTGCGGCAATTTTGGATTGGTCGACGCGGACGCCTTGTGTCGATAAAATGTGACCCAAATATTCCACAGACTCTTTTCCAAATACACACTTGGACATTTTGATGTGAAATTGATAGTGAGCTAATATGGCTATTACTTGTTGTAGATGGTGTAAATGTTCTTCCCAACTTCTAGAGTAGACAAGTATGTCATCGAAAAATACCAACACGAATTTTCTGAGATGCTTTCGGAATATATTGTTCATTGCTCCTTGGAAGGTGGCCGGGGCATTGCAAAGCCCAAAAGGCATTACTAAATACTCGAAATGACCGTGATGGGTCCTGAAAGCAGTTTTATGTATGTCTTCCTCTGTTAAACGTATCTGATGATATTCGGCCCGTAAGTCCAATTTCGAGAAGTATGTTGCTCCTCCTAACTCGTCTAACATATCTTCGATCGTTGGAATGGGGAATCTATCCTTCACTGTGGCTGCATTCAAGGCTCTATAATCTGTACAAAATCTCCATGATCCATCCTTCTTCTTCACTAATAGGACCGGTGACGAAAATGGGCTACTGCTTGGGCGGATTAACCCCTTCATCGACATTTCTCTAACCTGTTTCTCTATTTCTTCTTTCTGGAAATAAGCGTATCGGAATGGATGCAGGTTAATAGGTTGGGTCTCATCTTTTACTGGAATATGGTGGTCAACATCCCTTTTGGGAGGAAAGCATGTGGGTTCGCTGATTACCACGCTGAACTCCTTCAAAATGTTTGCGACGTCAGGGTGCAGTTTATCCTCGTCGGGAAGTCTTCCCTCCACTCGTTCAACTTGCACGGCATAGCATTGCCCCCCAGCCCTCGATATTTTTTCTATGCTCTTTATCCCCACCTCTCGTACCTGCATATCAACTCTGGACTCCAACGTTACATATCCATCACCCCATTTAAATCGCATTGTTCCCTTGCGGTAATCGGTCACGACTTCTCCAAGCTCTTCTAACCATTGTACCCCCAGTACCACTTCTGGTCCTACCAACGGTAGTGCGAATAAGTCTGCTTTAATCTCGACGCCTTGTAATTTGACTGGTACTCCTTCGTAGAGATGCTCACATGTGAGCCCTTCTCCGCTGGCCACCCTTACTTTAAATGGCTCCACTTGTGTAGCTGTTAACTTCAGCCTCTGTGCCAATTGAGGATTAATGAAATTGTGCGATGATCCCCCATCCACTAGTACCACTAGTCTCGTGTGTTTTATGTAAGCCGGTAATTTCATTGTTCGTGGTCCATGAACTCCAGAAATTGCGTGAACCGACACTTCCACCTCCTCTGTTTCTATGGTTTCACCCACTTCTTCCCCACTTTCTTGATCCGATTCCATTGGTTCGATGAGGAACGCATGCTTTACCTTCTATTTATGCCCAGGTACGAATCTCTCGTCACAATTAAAACAGAGTCCTTTTTCACGTCGTTTTTGTAATTTATCCCATGGCAGTCGTTTGACCCCGACTGGAAGGGGTTTGTTTGCAGTATTTACGTTGCCATACACATTATTTCCACCTCCAATTTAACATCCCCACTCGCGAAATTCATTTTTCTCGCTTCTCGTCGAAACCCCCTTCTACTGAAGTTCAAATGCTCATCACGTATCCTAGCGATATCAATCACCTCTGAATATGTTTTTGGCCGATGAACCCGTACTTCCGCCGCCAATTCAGGTTTCATGCCCCCAATAAACGCACCGATCAATGCCCTCTCTGGCCAGTCTTGTACTCGACTTGCTAGTTTTTCAAATTCTTTCTGATATTCGCGCAGACTTCCTACTTGCTTAATATGTTCTAATGCCTCGTTATAGTCTGTATACTCTGTTGGTCCAAATTTCACCAATAGCTCTTTCTCAAAGTCTTTCCAACGGATGATTCGCCCCTTTTTATAATAAACCTTACTTATCCACTGCCACCACATGTTAGCCTCACCCTCCAAATAATATGCAGCATATTGGACCTTCTCTTCCCGTTCAATATCGTTGAGTGTGAAGTATTGGTTAACGAGGCTAAGCCACGAGATTGGGTCTGTCCCATTGAAAGTGGGACACGTCAATTTAGGTCGATATTTCCGTCGATCTTCTCTCCGAGTGTTATCCTCTTCTCGTTCCTGTTGATACGTAGGATTGATATCCTCCCTACCAATATCGTCCCCAGACGTATCCGATTGTGTTGGCGTAGAATTTGTGTCATCGCTTCTCGAATGCTTCCTTAAGAGTTGTTCCATCTGTTTCCCAATTTTACCAATCGTTTGTACGAGGTCCTCCATCTTCCCCTCCATGTTTGTTATTCCTGTCTCCATGCTATCAGTGCGCGCTTCCAATACTGTAATCCGGTCGCGATGATTGCCTGCCGTAGTCGTGATTCCTGGTGTACTCTCAATGAAAGCACCAATTTGATGAGAATCACGATCGTAACTTAGATCAATCGAGACCCTGGCTCAGGCCAGCGAGTTGCCGATGGTGCGCAAAAAGATTTGCAAAGAACTTTGAATGATATTGATGATCATCCTATACAAAGCCTTGCGGGAATTAAATACTTTACGAAATAAATTCTAACAACCTCTGGAATCTAGGAAATAATCTTTAAATAAATCTAGACTAAATATTCAAATAACAATTGAATTGCTACGAAGTAAAGATACGAATTAGTGAAGATACGAATTGCCAACTAATAAAGGATAGGAATTGGAATTGCTACCCAATAAAATATACTGGCCCACAACTGAAATTCTCTCATGGGCCCTAATCGCGCGCAATGGACCTTCGTCTTTTCGGCCTTCTTCTTGCTGGGCCGTCTTCTTCATTCTTGCTCGTCTAGCTCTATTGTACGCATTCTTCAGCCCACGTCCTTCTCCCACATCAGCATCCTATCACATGCAAATCTGTTAATTTAAAGCTGGGCCATTTCTTTCGGCTATCTTTATTAAAAAAATTACTTAATATATTAGGCCCAGGGCGTTACGCCATTATCTACAAATTTTTATTCCAGCCCATCAGTTTATTCGACCTTCTATTTTCATTAAAATAAAAAAATGGCCCACCTTCTAAATTATTGGCCTAACATATACCTTTCTAATTTATTACCCAAATTTAATTCATTTGGCCCACTTGATAATTATTTTGGGCCCTAATATTCAATGTTACTAACCACTGATTTATTTAAAGTACGTGAAATTATTATAATTAATTTTTTTGTAGCAAAATATGTCTGATATCACAAAGCGAGAATTTTCTGAACTGACTTGATGACAATAATTTTTTGTTGGGATGTAATAATTCACTAGCCACAAATGATTTGAGTGATACCATACTACAAGGCTTTATACAACTGTCCAAAAGGTAAATGCTCTAATATTCCTTAGACACCACCTATCAAAGACCTAAAAAATAAGTATCTTACAGAAAAAGATTCCAGTGTGTTATGGACATCCCTAAAGGATCATTTTCTAAAAAAAACTAACGTGATTCTTCCCCAAGCACAATACGATTGGTTGAATCTCTATTCTCAAAATTTTAAATCTATCACGGAGTATAATTCTGTCATACATCGTATTGTATCTCAGTTAAAATTATTTCAATAAAATTTTCTGAAACTGAGTTACTACAAAAAAATTTATCCACTTTTCACGCAAATAATCTTGTACTCCAGCATCAGTACATGGCTAAAAACTATATTTCTCACTCAGACCTGATTTCTGCACTTTTAGTTGTAGAAAAATATAACTAACTACTCACGAAAATTATAATGCGAGATTAGTTGGCTCACAAGTAGTGCCAGAAGTACATGCTATTGCTCGATGAGGTTATAGAGGGCATAGACGTGGAAGGAAATTTGTTACAAATCTAGGTGGATGTTGAAAACCTCGTCTGCAATCTCAGGTCTTTGGCAGACATCATATGGTCAAATTTTACCTCTGCTGGTATCTCGGACCTCGTCTAGTGTCTCGGTCCTCGTCTGGTGTCTCAGTCCTTGATTGGTGTGAAAATTGCTCGAAAATACTATACTTAATTGGCTTATTTTAATAGAATTTCGTGCATTATTTACATTAATTTGATAATTTGAGCTTAAGTGTGGAAAAATTAGTTGGTGTTCATTTTTATTGAAAATTCGAGTTGAATTTGATTAATTGGAAGATAAAGTTCTTGGGTCAATTAATTCAATTATTAACTGAAATGATTAAATTTAAATGAATTATCCAGTTAACAAAAGACTCAATTATGCAGGATTAACTTGAAGAAAGGTTAGAGGAATTTGAGGATTAAAGGGTCAATTTCAACGTGCTTCTGGATTTGAAGGAAAAAGAGATGGAAATTAAGTGGTCCCAACTATTAGAAAGCATTTCCAAGCCTCTGCTCACATCTTTTAGCAACACCTATTCGTACGCAGCCTCTGCTCCTATGTTTTAAAATGTGGAAGCGGACATTGAACAGGACACTTTAATTTTTTAGGTCAGACCGGGTTTAATCGGTTAGACCGTTAATAAAGCGGTTGAGCCGGTATGATGTCATAATTATATAATATATAAATTATAATATTATATAATTTAATTCTTTGTAATAAATATATAATGAAGACACTAGATGAATACGTTGCACCGCTTAAAATTATTGCAACGCTCATCACACCACCGGAGATGGATGTCAACGTCAATGAATTTAGGCATCATGTAGCTCTTCGTCTTTTTTAGATTTTTTTTATAAATATATTAGGGCATCAAGAAATTTCTTAAATGGCAAGATAAGTCCTAAATATTATTTTTTTTATAAAAATCTTCCTAGCCGCCGGTTCGAGCGGTTAAACCCGGACCGCTTCAACCCGATTAAAACCGTTTTTGACCAGTTCTCAAGCTCTTTAATAGATGACCGGTTGAACGCTTTTGAACCGTACGTTACTATGTCCGGTTAACGGTCGGACCGGTTAGCCTCTAGTACTACACCTACAACTGTTAGCCACTACCCCTGTGCACACACAGCTCCCTACCGCCGCCGAAATCTGTTCCACCTCAAAGCCAACACAGCCCAGCAATAGGAGCCTCTGCCGCCGCGCCACATATCTGCTCTAGAAATCCGTCCGATCCAACGCAATACCAAGCTGTCGATGCTCATTTACCGAACGAAGCCTCTCCATGGAAACCGCCTGAGATCAACACCTACCTCTGCACCTTCACTCAATTGGCGCCGGAACTCATCTCCGTTCACTACTCTGCTTCGTCGACGCTCTATTGAAACTTGCGCCGGAACTCAGCCGCAACCGCTTGTCGCTCATTACTCGACAACCATCGCTGGAAATCAAAACCTGCAAATCGAAGCAAAACACCACCATCGCCGGAGTCCTCTCAACCGCCTCCTTGCCGGAATCGAAGAAGAATCCTACACGCAACCACCACTGCGTCACACTCTACTCCCACAGAAATCGAAGCCGAATCTCAGTTCTCAGGCCGCCGTCCATCGCTCAATCAGAAATTTTCAACAAACTGAAATCCAAAGGAATCCGTCGCATAGTCTACACTCATCGCCGGATTTCTGAACGTCCGTCGCCTACCACTGAAACCGCCTCTGAATGATTGGTAAAGACAAGTTACTTGGGCCCAATTTGATATTCTATTTATGTTAAGGCCCAATGCTTCCATTAAATATTTTAGGCCCATTTTCCTTATAAGTTTTGGCCCAGTTGATTAAAAAGGGCGAGAGAACAGGGACGAAGGGGATTCATTATTCATGTTTCTTTATTTTTCGGCAGATTAGTTTTAAGTAGGGATTGAGGGCTTTGCACTTGGAGATAGATTTCATTGTTTTTTTTCTTTGCGAATTTCTTCAACACATACGGTGATATCTTTTACTTTATTCTTATAATCTTAGTTTTTAATTTATGGCTTCAGTAATCGTTGTCTCAGTTATTTATTTTATTTAATTTCTAGGATTAGATATGAACTAAAATCTTAACACTTCGAATATGTGAAATTAGGAGGAACCCTATTCATGGTAGGAAGATATATATGTTATGATTTTAATTCCGTGATTTATATTTCAAAATTGCATTTTGTTGAGTAAAAATTGCATGCAATATTCTTTAAGCTTGATTATGTGTATTGAATTCATTTCTATGACCATTGAGTGGATTGAATATCATATGAAAAGTATGGGTGAGTATGTGGATTTTGAATCAAACCAGTGCTTTGATGTCCGACCAAGAGTCTAGGTACTTAGATTAACCGATCTTGAACATTGTTATCTATGATAGTTAGAGACGAATAAATTAGACTTAGTACCCATGTTGGAACGTAATAATTAATTCACCACCCTAGGATATTTAATTTGTCTTGAGGACTCAAATGAGGGCTCTGGAGGGACTCAACCTGATGGAAAGATGATAGGCAACAACGTAGTTATTTTGTCTACGAAATAATTGCATATAATAGTGGTGGCTCTATATAAGTGAATTAAAATACATAGCGTGTTTGTTGAACTACCTATAAATAGGGGATGCCTATTGAATCATATTCGGATTATACTTTTTCACCTTTGCACCTAATTAGTTCTCAGTTACTTAAATTCATTTGGATTATTTGATTGCATGTTTGTTAGAATTTAGGAAAAAACCCCCCTTTGCTATTTCAATTCATAGTTAGGATTTTTTTTTCTTTAATTCAAACAATTAACAAACATTCACTCCTGTATTTACCTCCTGTGGGTTCGATACTATTTGTCCCTATACTTGCTCATACTACACGATCCCTTCCTCTTGAGGGTTAGGATTTTTTTTATTTGCAAAATATTAGAACAAGTCAATGGCGCTGTTGCCGGGGAGGTAACGAATATTTGTTTGTTTAATTGTTTGAAGATTTGATACTTTCTTGTGCCTTAGGAGTAGCCTTGATGGACGATTTCATCGATTACGAGGATGAAGGAGGTGAATTCTGGCCTCAAAATCAGCAGTTGCCGCCCTATCATCCTTCATATCATTCATATTACCCACCACTTCCTCCTGATTCATATCTGCTCGATTATCACTCACCTCCTTCTAATCCATACTATCCTCCATATTCATCTCCAAAACCCTATTATCCTCCATCTCTGAATTACCATCCTCAACACTCAAATTCATTTTATCCACCCCCATCAAATTACCAGCCATACTCGTCATATCCACCTTCAGAGCCATATTATCCACCTTCTTGTCAGCAGTATTCTCCATATCCTTATCAAGATCCATACCTATATACTCCTCTCTCTCCTATGCCTTTGAACAAAGAGGAGAAAGAAGATGAACCAGAAGAAGATATTTTTTATCGTATTAAGAGATTTGTTAAACAAAATCCTGGTGAAAACTACACAATAAGATTGAAATACGTTGATCAAAGTTCTACCACTCCTTCTTCTTTCACTATTATATGGCACCAAGAGGAAAAAGAGGGGAAAGAAGAAAAAGAGGACCCAAGTAAAGAGGATAAGGAGGTACCAAGAGACGAGGTTGAAGAGGATATTTCAGAAATAGAAGAAGATCAAGAAGAAGTAGAAGCAGAGTTGAAGAGTGAAATGAGAATTTCTAACACTTTAAACTCTCATACTTGCATTTTATTTGATTATGATATTGATATTGATATTGCTTTTATTTTGCCCCTTGACCATTTTGATCATAGGAATGAATTGAAAATTTTCTTAGGTTTATTTCATCAAAGAAAAGGTAGGTGGAGAGAGATGAGAATGAAAGAGGAGGAGGGATGTTCGTTCAAGCTTAGATGGAAGAGAAAGTTAGGTGAATGGTGCACTAATAATGAGAACCTCCTGGACCGTGAACTGCAACGAGTGAAGTACAATGGCAAGGAGGACCGTTATCCTTGGCCATTGCGTTGAGGAAGTTTGTGATTTAATTAATAAGTCCGGCAAAGGACAATAAATATAGCGCTGAATGGGAGGCAACCCATTGTTTTTGTGTGCTTTTGTTTCTTTCTCTTAGTTTTCTTTTCATTTGTTGGTTTTGATCTCTGTTTCTCTCTAATTATTGGAATGTAGGTTTGAGACGGTTGAGTGCAAAAGGACACAAGAGAAGGAATTGAGCTGGTTTGAAGATGAGTTATTTGTGCAGGCTGAGTTACCACGAACCCAAACTTAGAGTTGTTTAGCAAATCTCTAAGTTTGGGGGAGTGATTATTTTCGTTATTTTATGCCTACACTGCACAGGCGCACATATTGTTATTCCTTTTGATCTGGTTGAATTTTGTGCCCCTTTGAGTTGTGGGAATATTCTTGAGTGCACGTTGAGTGGGTTAGGCCTGAATGTGAAATTTATATGGACACTCCGGGCTCAAACTTAGAATTACCTAGCAAAGCTCTAAGTTTGGGGGAGTGTATTTTTTTGTAATTGATTTGATTTCTTGATCATTGCACATGTGCACCTATATCACTTGTGTTGAGGTCTTGTTGTTGAGATACTGTGGAATGATATTTTGAGGCTTGAATATTGTTGATTAATAGTCTTTGAGAATTGGTTCAACCTGATGGTGTGAGTTGATGCTAGCTTGGTCATTTGATTATGTGAAAATTTTGTCTGTTTTTGTGCTCATATTCATGATTAGATAAGCCTGTGAGCTTTAGAGCCTGTTGAGACTTGCATACATTATGGGTCTTGATTCTTTCTTGTGCGTATCATTCATGCTTGTGTACTCTAAAATTTACCTTGTGTCTTGTTTGAGACTGGTTTTAGTGTGAAATTTGTGAAAATGATTTGAGGCCATTTTTGTTTTGAATAGTCACTTAGCCAACTTTCCCTACCAAATGATATTTTTCTGTAGTTAGCCCTTTTGAGCTTATTGACTGATTTCCTTGGCAACCTACAAATTTAGCCGATTTATCCTTTCTTTATTGAGCCTAAATTGTCCTACGATCTAGTGGAGCTTGAATGTCAAAGGGATATTGAGGTTGAAATATGCTTTAATGTGAGTTTAGTAGATTGATTAGTGTAGAAGTGAAAAGAAAAAAGAGAGAAAAAGATGAGTTGTACATGAGAAAAAAAAAAAAAACTCTCTTGTGTACAAATTTTGGTTGGGCTTGAAAAAAAAAAGTGTTTAATGGAGAAGGTGATTTGTGAATCAATTTGATAGGCCTTGAGATATGATTTTGAGACACCTTGAGATATGCCTTCATATACCTTGAGATGCTTTGAGATGACATGATGAGTTTATGATTATAATGCTAAACTGATGTGAGTAATTGATTGGAGTTTGAGATTATGAGTTGCAAATTCATCACTTGTGACTTGTCTTTTGAGAGTGTAGAGATTTTTCCGGATGTCTTGACCTCTCGCTCCACTAGATTATGAGTCACTTTTACCCAGATTTTCCCTACCCCTACCAAAGAGCCTACGTTACAACCAAAAGTAAATTCCTCTTTGATTCATGAATTGATCACTTACTTTGTGGTGGAGAATTGAGACTATTGGCAAGCATATGGTAGTGCACTTGTGTGAATTGATTTTTTGAGAGCATACATGTCCTTGTACACTTTTGAGAGAAGAGTGAAACACTTACCACTTGAGAAGATTGTGAATTGAGCATTTTACTTGGCATTAATTTGATCATAACTTGTGAGTTTGCTAGTGGATTTTTGTTCCTAAGGGTTTGACTTGATTGAAGAGACTTGATAATTGCTTATTCTTGTCTTGAATTGATTTCTCACAATTTTTCCACCTTAATTTTTTTCTTTTGTTACTCGGGACGAGCAACACTTTAAGTTTGGGGGAATGATTGGTGTGAAAATTGCTCGAAAATACTATACTTAATTGGCTTATTTTGATAGAATTTCGTGCATTAATTACATTAATTTGATAATTTGAGCTTAAGTGTGGAAAAATTAGTTGGTGTTCATTTTTATTGAAAATTCGAGTTGAATTTGATTAATTGGAAGATAAATTTCTTGGGTAAATTAATTCAATTATTAACTCAAATGATTAAATTTAAATGAATTATCCAGTTAACAAAAGATTCAATTAGGCAGGATTAACTTGAAGAAAGGTTAGAGGAATTTGAGGATTAAAGGGTCAATTTCTATGTGCTTCTGGATTTGAAGGAAAAAGAGATGGAAATTAAGTGAGTCCCAACTATTGGAAAGCATTTCCAAGCCTCTGCTCACATATTTTAGCAACACCGATTCGTACGCAGCCTCTCTTCTAGCTTCTAGTACTACACCTACAGCTGTTTGCCACTCTGCACACACAGCTCCCTACCTCCGCCGGAATCTGTTCCACCTCGAAGCCAACACAGCCCAGCAATAGGAGCCTCTGCCGCTGCGCCACATATCTGCTCCAGAAATCCGTCCGATCCAACGTAATACCAAGCTGTCGATGCTCATTTACCGATCGAAGCCTCGCCATGGAAACCGCCTGAGATCGACACCTACCTCTGCACCTTCACTCAATCGGCGCCGGAACTCATCTCTGTTCACTACTCTGCTTCGTCGACGCTCTATCGAAACTTGCACCGGAACTCAGCCACAACCGCTCGTCGCTCATTACTCGACAACCATCGCTGGAAATCGGAACCTGCAAATCGAAGCAAAACACCACCATCGCCGGAGTCCTCTCAACCGCCTCCTTGCCGGAATCGAAGAAGAATCCTACACGGAACCACCACTGCGTCGCACTCTACTCCCACGGAAATTGAAGCCGAATCTCAGTTCTCAGGCCGCCGTCCGTCCCTCAATCAGAAATTTGCAACCGCCTGAAATCCAGAGGAATCCGTCGCATAGTCTACACTCATCGTCGCCGGATTTCTGAACGTCCGTCGCCTACCACTGAAACCGCCTCTGAATGATTGGTAAAGACAAGTTACTTGGGCCCAATTTGATATTCTATTTATATTAAGGCCCAATGCTTCCTTTAAATATTTTAGGCCCATTTTCCTTATAAGTTTTGGCCCATTTGACTAAAAAGGGCGAGAGAATTGGGAAGAAGGGGATTCATTATTCATTTTTCTTAATTTTTCGGCATTAGTTTTACATAGGGATTGAGGGCTTTGCACTTGGAGATAGATTTCATTGTTTTTTTTTTTTTTGCAAATTTTTTTAACACATACGGTGATATCTTTTACTTTATTCTTTTAATCTTAGTTTTTAATTTATGGCTTTAGTAATCGTTGTCTCAGTTGTTATTTTATTTGCTTTCTAGGATTAAATATTAACTAAAATCTTAATATTTCGAACATGTGAAATTAGGAGGAACCTTATTCGGGGTAGGAAGATATATATGTTATGATTTTAATTCCGTGATTTATATTTTAAAATTACATTTTGTTGAGTAAAAATTGCATGCAATATTCTTTAAGCTTGAATATGTGTATTTAATTCATGCCTACGACCATTGGGTGGATTGAATATCATATAAAAAGTATGGGTGAGTATGTGGATTTTGAATCAAATCAGTGCTTAGATGTCCGACCAAGAGTCTAGGTGCTTAGATTAACCATCTTGAACACTGTTGTCTATGATAGTGAGAGACGAATAAATTAGACATAGTACCCATGTTGGAACGGAATAATTAATTCACCACCCTTGGATATTTAATTTGTTTTGAGGACTCAAATGAGGGCTCTGGAGGGACTCAACCTGATGGGAAGATGATAGGTAACAACGTAGTTATTTTGTCTATGAAATAATTACATATAATAGTGGTGGCTCTATATAAGTGAATTAAAATACATAGCGTGTTTGTGGAACTACCTACGAATAGGGGGATGCCTAGTGAATCATATTCGGAGTATACCTTCTCACCTTTGCACCTAATTAGTTCTCAGTTACTTTTAAATTCATTTGGATTATTTGATTGCACGTTTGTTAGAATTTAGGAAAAACCCCCCTTTGCTATTTCAATTCATAGTTAGTATTTTTTTTCTTTAATTCAAATAATTAACAAACATTCACTCCTGTATTTACCTCCTGTGATTTCGATACTATTTGTCCCTATACTTGCTCATACTACACGATCCCTTCCTCTTGAGGGTTAGGATTTTGTTTATTTGCAAAATATTAGAACAAGTCAGTCCTCGTCTGATCTTGGTCCTAGTCTTGCCTGCAACTGGCTTTTCAGTTGGTCTCTGTCTTTAGCTAGTACCAGTCTCCTCTGAAGTTATTCTCCAGACTAGGGCTGGTGTCAGCTGCTCAGGTCTTCTATATTTTGGAATCTGCTAAGTTCTCAAAGTCCTTAGCTGGTCTTCTTCTTTATGAATACTCTGGGATCTTCAATGCAGTAGGGTTTGTTCCCCCTAACAAATATATCTATCTAATCCTAGACTATTCATCACCTGATTAACAGGTTCAACTGGTCCTATTACATGCTGAGTAGTTTATCATATAATCAAAACTCTAAACATTAATATCCTAACATAGGCTATTTTTCTAAACTTATTGCAACTACTTTACATTAATTCCAAGGGGTTTTGGGATTAAATCAAAACATTCTTCATCTATTTCCCATCAAAGTCCTTAGCTGGTCTTCTTCTCTATGAATACTCTGGGATCTTCAAGGCAGTAGGCACTATGCCAGAAAAGGGCTACGACAACGGGGATTCCCCGTTGTCGTAAGTGTTTTTCCACCGTTGTGGTAGGTCCAGACTTTTGACAACGAGTTTCTCACCGTTGTCTTAAGTATTTATGACAATGGTGAATACCCGTTATCTTTATTGTTTATTAACCATTGTCTTAAGCATATGACAACTGATAACTACCGTTGTGTTTACCTTTTATACCCGTTGTCTTAAGTATTTACGACAACGGTGTATAACCGTTGTTATAGAATTTTAAAACTGTTGTGGTAAATACCTACGACAACGCGTTTTGTCCGTAATTTTTACTTTTTATACCCGTTGTCTTAAGTATTTACGACAACAGTGTATAACCATTGTTATAGAGTTTTAAAACTGTTGTGGTAAATACCTACGACAACGGATTTTATCCGTAATTTTTACTTTTTATACCCGTTGTCTTAAATATTTACAACAACGGTATATACCCGTTGTCTTAAATATAATCTGTTGTCAAAACTATATTTTACTCTTTTTTTAATTTTGTTATCGTAGATTATTAATATTATATATAGATATTTTTCATGCCATAAATTAAGAACCAATTGGAATGTAATCATCATAAAATATCTCCACAATTAAAAAACCACATTAATTCATACATAGTTTTCGAACAACAATCGACAAATCTTCCAACTTTAATAACATGTTGCTAATCTTCCAACTTCAACTTCCAATCTTCCAACTTCAACATGTTCAAAATAATAAAAAAGCAATTGATCAACCTCAACTTCTGACCACTTCTAGTAAATTAGTTGTCCATGTATTCAGAAACACAGATAGTCCATTCCTCCCGCACATCATCAATTTCTTTTCTAGAGTAGTTCTTCTGTGGAAACTGTTAATATACAAACAATAAAATGAGTAAAGGATGGTTAAAATTAACTGATGATGAATAATTATACGCTTAACAAGAAGCACATTATTTGCTGTAAAATTCATAAAGCTATCAGCTCCTTCACAGGAAGCACATTACATGCTGTAAAATTTATAAATAGATCACACGCAACTCAATCAGAAGATCGTAAAAGCTTTTAATAAATGTCTAAGATATATCTTTCTATAGGCAGACAAGAGAATGCAGAATCACTGATTGAACAGATTTTCAAATGTTCTCTTGTAAGACCAATCATACACAAATCTAAAACTAACAGCTCCTTCATAGAAAGCACTTGTGACCTATTTCTCAGTTTTTTATGCTACACTCATCTCCCAATTCAGCAACTTCATCATTTATCTCTCTTCTTTTTTTCCTAGGAGTGCTCTCTATCACCGTTGTATTAGTATCCATCCTAAATTTTCTACGACGTCCCATTATTCCTCCAAACTTGTTCAACACAAATAAACACTTATATTAGCTTGTTTGTAATGAAGCCAAGGTTAATATAGTTATCTTAAAAGTGCATACAGCAAAAAAGTATCATAATAATCACAGAATAATATCTCAACACAAACTATAATTATAAAATGGATATAATTACAATCAGTTATAGTATGATCTTGAGCAAGTTAAAGGCCTTATTGCAGGGCCTTCTGGTGTCATGAATGGGTATAGTAGGGGTAATGTTAGTAATATGGTTCTCTAATGATGATGATGATGATGTAGAGAAAGGCCTGAGTGATGCAGCAGTACTACTATTGAATGATAGAAAGAGGCATGGATGTTGCAGGTGCATGTGGGCGAGGATTCAGATGAATTAGGAATATTGATTAATGCAGCAGCAGCAGTACTATAACCTTGATTTGTTTTTAAATTTGGTTTATTATTTATATGAAATATACAGCACATTATTAAGGCATATTAATTGCTGAAACACTCTAAAGTAATCATATTGGATTGATATTCTCTGAAGCATTATTATAATCATTTAGTGAACTAGAAAAATTACATTTTTTTATTTTGTCACCTCCCTGTACATTCTTAACAAAAATATTTTTCCCCATATATAATAACTAAAAATTGAAAGCAAGAAGTTAGGAGCATCAAGGAATTTTAGTTAAAGCAAGAAGTTAGGAGCATAAGTAAACAATAGGATATAAGAACAAGATGAAATATTTATATTTTGTCCAAACCCATTCTTTATTCATTTTCTGAACACCCCATATTTTGAAGCTAGACCATGCCCAACAAATAAGATATTTATATTATAATTTTTTTATAAAGACTAAATAATGATTATAGATAGAGTACACATATATTGACTTGATGTTAATGCTCATAAAATAAAGGCTTGAAAAATTAGGGACACAACCCTAAGCATATAAAATAATTAGGGACACAACATGTAAAATCAATTAGGGACACAACCCAAAGCACCAAAAACAGATAGGGGTACAACCCAAAGGCATATAAAATAATTTAGGACACAGCCCAAAAACAAAGCAGGGACACGATCTTCAAACATGCATGGACACAACCCAAAAACAATACAACCTATATAGAGACACAGCTCCACTAAACCAGAAAATAAAGATAATAGGCAGATAATAGGTAGAGATACATGCCTAGTCCAGAAGACCGTTTACCAGGAAGAGGTCAACCTCTGGCTTACAAAAAAGCTGTTCTCCTTTTTTATCCTATTGAACCCGAATTTAAGGGAGAAGTAACATCAAATAACTTATTCTTCGAGATTAGTTTCAAAATAGGTATCAACGAAATTTGTTCAGTCATCTTAACAAATCTGTTAATTAGTGATGTGCATGCTAATATAATAGTATTTACAAAAGTTCTTAATTTTCATTTAAAGCTGTAAGTCTCTATTTCAAAATTTCATATGCCCCATTTTAACACATAAGCCTCAAGTGATTTGATAGTATGAATTTTTAAATATTGTAAGTAATCACAAATCACAAATGTATTGGAATATATATTGATGACCACCATTTAATTGAGGATTAAAGAAACAAAAATTCAAAAGTTAAGACTTAGCACCAAAGATGGTAAAAATAGTGACATAGTGTGTTTCAATGTGAAATTAAGATCTCTTTTAAGATAACTAAGCTAAACTGAAAAAATTAGTAAGGATTGATCAGTAGAGTACTTATGCAAAGTATGGATTTTGAAATTTGAACTAAAGCCTAATTTGGCAACTCTTTTTTCGACCACGAGTAAAATTTTCCAAAAGTATAAATCAAGAAGCTGGATCTTCTCTACTCCAATTGGTGTTTAATCTCGTATTCCCTTGCGTTTAATATATATCATGTGACATAATTTATTTGAGCTACTTAAGCAGAAAACATTTGCATCTAATCAAAGAAAAATCATACAAAATTATTTGTTTAATTTAAAACAGATTGATTACAATTTAAATCTTGAGGGGAATAGGAACAGCCCTGAGGGGAACTGCCTTCCGTGCAGCCAACCCTAACACTTCTGCCCTGTGGTCCACCTCATGGGCTTCCACCTCAAGTTTCCAGTCATAATTATGAACTAAAGAAACGGTAGTCATGTGCAGGATCAGGTTTAATTTGCCATAATGCCAATCTTTTATGATCCAAGCATAAGAAGTGAGCTTATTTTTAACAACATATAGATATATACACCAACATACATACACATATAAACATACAACAACAGCAACAAAACTAACCGTATATACACACAACATCATCATATATATGCACACAGCAATAGAAACATCAAAACATATATATACACAAAGCACCAGCATAAATACACACAACATATATAGCATATCTACACACAGCAACAACAATACACACAAGTATCACATATATCAATAGCAACAAAAAAATTTACGAATCAGATTCTAGAAAGATGGAAAAGGAAAATAATGCACAGGAAAAAGATGCTTTAATTTCTTTTCTGTAATCTTATGTATTTATTTGAAATTAAACAAAAATATCATGCTTAAATTACAATGTTTACTTAATTGTTGGTTAAAAGGTTTGGATTTCTTTCATACAGGGGAAAGAGATTGGAGAGAGAGAGAGAGAGTGGCTTGGTAATTAAAGCTTGCCTGAGTCTGACCCTAGAAATACAGACGCAGCATAATTGCCATCTGCTTACAGACCAACCTCGCACATAAAACAAATACTGAAGCTCCTTCTCTAGTTTATTTATAAAAAATAATTAAATATAAAAATTAAGAATAATGACAAGATTATGATATATATCTCAGATATTAAGAATTAAAAATAAATATGCGATTTCATGTGTGATCCAAAAATCACAATATCAACGTAAAATAATACATGTACAAAAAATGCCCTCTCCCTCTATTCAGCAGATCAAATTTACGTCCTTCGACATAAATCTTCAAGCTTTTATAAAGCATTTATTACAAGATCAGCAGTAGATTTGCGTAACTAATTTTTTCTTAAAAAAATTAGGGAAAATATAAAAGATTTTGGAGAATGCACACATATTAATATTTACAGTTGCTTTTCTGCAAATCCTAACCTGGTTAATGCAGTGAGTAAACTGGAAAGGAAAGCAAAATGAAAGGAGAAAAAAGTGGGAAAAGGGAATGAAAGAGAATAAGATATATGTAGTGAAATGACCCGACTATAAATGGGTTTACCCGAAATTTCAGTGGAGTTATTTCCTCGTTTCCCAACTTTTCAAACTCCAAAGCCCAGCTCAGACACAATTCTTCTATAAAAATCACTTATACCAGGGAACATCCAATTTTTTTTATAGAAGTAGTATCTGTTAATCAGAAATTATCCCATAAATATTTGTTATCATCAAGGAATTAAAAAGTCTTGCAAGATGTCGGCCACAAAACTTATCTTTCTCACAACAGAGTATGTAAATAGAGTAGTTTCAGAACATAGACAGAGGGCTTGTGAATGTCATTTAACAGGTCCCAACAAAAAATGACACTCGGGAAAACCAGTGGCTATATTATGATATCAAAGAAATCCGAATGAAAACCACTCGAGAAAAGCACGTGAATCAGACAAATAAAAAGAGATGGAATAAACTTACTTCAGAATTTTCGATTAATTGACGGAAAAGCTTTCGCTGTAGGATTTGTTGAATTTCTATGGATGTGTGTCCTTCAATTGCATTTTCTCTGCAAAATATGTCGGTTTCCCTGCATATAATTAGGGATATTTGGTGAACCTAGAAATTAAGGTTTAATTAGGTATAGACAAAGAAATTAGGGCATAGTTCAATAACCTGAGGAGAATGGAGTGGACGACATAGCTGATTCACACACGGTTGAAGACGGAGATGAATAACCTGAGTTGGCTCGGCAAAACGATTCACGAACAATGAAAATTTCTGGACAATTCATGAACGATGAAAATTTCTGGACGATTCACTGTGGCCGCGGGTGGAGGTTCTATGGTTAGGGCACGACGATGGGTGGTCGGACGATTTCTGGTCGATTCAAGGTGGCGCACTGCGTGGAGGTCGCTAGGGCACAATGCAATTGAGTAGGAAAGAAGAGAAAAAATATGACTTTTTTTCTAAGTGTGGTATTTATACTCTCTAAATTTATTAAAGAAAATTAAAAAAAAAAAAGCTACGACAACGGGTAAAGACAACGGGGGATTAAACCCGTTGTCTTTCAGCGTTTTCCTGAATTTAACACAATGGGTACTTTTAACACAACTGAATTTTAAGTTAAGACAACGGGCAGAACCAATACCCGTTGTCTTTTCCCTGTTGTCGTAGGCTAGTTTTGGTATAGTGAGGGTCTGTTCCCCCTAACAAATATACCTATCTAATCATAGACTATTCATCAGCTGACTAACAGGTTCAGCTGGTCCTATTACATGCTGAGTAGTTTATCATATCATCAAAACTCTAAACATTAATATCCTAACATAGGCTATATTTCTAAACTTATTGCAACTATTTTAAATTAATTCCAAGGGGTTTTGGGATTAAATCAAAATATTCTTCATCTATTTCCTAACAATTTCCCCCTTTTGATAATGCCAAAACTTGTCTTAGTCTACTTTAGTCCTCTCAATGGACTCTATACTTAGATAATTTTTTAGAAAATTTTCAGAGCATTGTAGACCTGCAGGTTAGCATATGATATACAATATATTAAAGTACAGTAGTGAAATAGCCTAACTGATATTGAGATATTATCTTCGGCCAAAATAAAGGTAGTGAATTTCATTTAGGATAAGAAAGGGTTACATATTACAACTGATAGAATGTAACCAATAATTCAAACTACCCTGCCCAAGGAAATTGAAATATAAAAACAGTAGACTTCATCACTTAAGCATCTTCAGAGGTTAGCAAAAGTTGGTTCCAACCCATACTTATTAAAGACCATTGTCTTTAATTCAAGTTCAGAAGTATGACCCTTCAAACCAAGTTGTTCACAAATGATGAGCCATCTCCTAGAACTTCTTTTAAGTTGACTTCCCCAGAAACATCCACTGGGGGCAGATATTGGATAGGCCCACGTGCCTTGAACTGTTGCCCTCTATTGTGTTTTTCCCAAGCATTTAGAATCTTGGTATAAAGCCTGACCAGTTCTCAACCATCTTTTGATGAAAGATCTCATCAGCCTTTACCTCTCCATACTCTCCTGCAACATAGTATGAATGTGCAAACTCCCTTTGATCTCCTCCCAAGAGTCAATTAGGTCACTGGGGACCTAAGTCTCAAAGTGTAGAAATTTAGGAACAATGGTCTGTCCCTGAGCCTTGAACCTCTTAGCCTTGATCCTCTAATATGGGCTCTTGGGTTTCCTAGGTGGAGGTGGCTTCATCACATTCCCACTCTCAATTTACCTCCTCTTCTCCTCAGTCTTCTCCCTGTTGAAGTCATCCAGGGTCTTTCCTTGCTGAAAGGCTTGAGTCAGTGGACCTGGGCCAGTGCTCCCTTTGAACAAGTCCTCAGTGGACTGAACCATTTTAGGCTGCTTCCTTGCAGGCTCAGGTTGTACTTTGCTCAGTGGAGGAGGGTTCTCCCCTTGCAAATCTTGGATATCTTCATCCTCTCCTTGAGAGACCATCACTCTCCTTCTCTTTTGAGTCTGTTGAGCCTCAGAATTGCCCTAAGAATGCCTTTGTCTTTTCTTCTCAATTGTTGGTCCACCAATTGGCCTGCTCTCAGACTGGCCTGCATTAGTCCCGTTCTTCTCTTCCCCCTTCTTGCTAACTCTCCTTGAGAGTTGAGCAAGACCAATAGCTTGTCGGGACTGATCTTGCTCTACAACCTTGAATTGTGTCATACAATGCTCAATCTCTTCATCTATAGCCCTCAAGTTATTGACAGCATACACCTCAAAATCAGTGAAGGGTTTCAGCTTTTCTTCAATTATAAGGTTAGTGGCCGCCTAAGTAGGCAAAACTGACAGCGCCTGCCTCACTTGATCTTTAATTTCCCTCTTTAAGGCCTCCTTTCTCTGCCTTATATGGTCATCCAACTTGCTCATTAGGCCACCTGCCACATAGTTAATGGTAGCCTGAATGAGCACTTTTCTCTACTCTTTATTTTCTCTTCTCAAGGTCAGGATAGCCTGAGAGTTAGCCTCCTTCTCTTGCTCAAAACTGGCCTTCAGACTGAAATTCCTTAGTCAAAATTTTCTCTATGATGTCTACATTTGCTGACAGGTTAGTGATCAGAGCAGTGTTGGATCCCCTTAACTCATCAATATGATCCACAAGCACAACAGTCTCAACTGACTGTTCTTCAAGCACAGTCTCCAAATTTTATAGATTTGTAGTCAGGCCACTTGGAACTAGTGCCAGTTCCCTCCTTTTTTTCTCCGGCTTCATCACCAGCAACAACATCTTGTTGAGCTCCTTCAATTGCAGCAGTAGGTGCTGGCTCAGTGGCCTGAACTACACGTTCATTCAAGGTGGCCTGAGTCTCAGGCTTCTTAACTGCAGAAAGTGAAGTGCGCTGAGCTTCACTAGCCTGAGGCACATCTTCCTCAATAGTGTTTTCTTTCTCTTTCTTAGTTTCAATTGGAATAGAACCAGTGTCAATAACAGGTGTGTTGGCTTCCTTAGCCCCATTCCCACCTTCATCATTTCCATCATCTTCAGTTGGCCTCTCCTCAGGCCCTTCAATCAGTCTAGCCTTAGCCAATTTCTTTTCCACCAATCCTCTAAAAGCTTCCTCACCCAGTAGCAGGCTAGTCTTTCTGACTCCAGCAAATTCAAGTACTTCTCTTTCCTCTTTTCTCCACATTCCTTCCCCCTTCACCCTGATAGCCTCTAGAATCTCATAGAGCTGAAGATCCTTTAGCTTGATAAGTAGCCTGACCATCTCTTGAAGGTAGGGTAAGAATCCAGTGTGGGATAAAGGGTCTCAAGTTCATAGATGACCTCCTGTTTTAGGGTATCTAGGATGGTATATTCAGTGTCTTCTTCCTCATCAATGGAAAACACAAGGACTATGTCAGTAGCCTGTGGTGAGTTGATTTCATTTTGGTCTTCACTTTCAGGTTGTTGAGAGCCTTCAGTGGGGTTTGGTTTGTTGTCAATGGGGTTGGATGTGAGTGTGGCTTACTCTTTGGGCTTTTGAGATCCCTCAGAGGTCTCTTCCTCCTCCTGACCTTCTTCTATTCCCTCCTTAGCAGTTGAGGCCGAGAGATGAATTGATTACTTCATCTCTTCTTCCTCAGTGGACGAAGCGGTGGATGATTGCTCGGTCTTCTTTGAGCTGCTGCTGGTCATGGCTTTCAAAGAAGACCTTCATTACCAATGTTCTTTTCTTCTTTTCTATCTCATCTTCTTTCTGAGATCTTATCTTATCACTGGGCTTTAGAGCACTCTTCCTCAGGTCACCTGGTGGACTATGATCAGATGACTGCACTCTTTCCATAGCTGACTTAGTTTTGGTTAGTTCTTTCTTTTTTATGGATGCATGTGCTTCCACTTTCATCTTTTCAAGCATCTTTTCAGAATTGAATAAGATCTTGGACTTGTTCCAGGGCCTTGAATCTAAAAAAGTACAATTCAACTTCAATTACTCAATAATCAGGCACACCTTGGTGGCATAGCATAGCTTGTGATCAATCACTAACCTCCTCATCACATTCTTCATCTTGTTTCTCTCATACCTCAGGTTTGAGATGAAAAAGGTGTGCCAGTTGAATCTTGTCTTTCCAGAATAGGCAATAGCAGCCATAAGCCCGAGCTTTGGCTTGCTCACCTGCTCTATGTTTCCTTGATTTACCAGAATGCACTTGCCCACAATCTCTGCTAATATCTCAAACTAAATTTTGAGCATCTTCTTGTTCAAGTTAGGAACATTGTGTTCCTTCTTTTTGGTGATAACATCAAGAAATATCTCCTCCTCCCCTGTCATGAAGGACCCTGAATCCTATCCTTCATGAGGTAAACCAAGAAAATCATAAATGTCCTCCTGCCTTACCACAAATTTGTGCTCATACTCCACTTCTTCAGTCAATGTGTCCCCCTTTTTTGTTGTTCTGTTCTCAAGTTACTCCTCCACCACACAGGACCTAATGGAGGTCCTGCTTTTCTCCAGTTCCATAAAGAACTCTAACACCTGACTATCATAGCACTTCTTTGGACCCATCATTAAGAACTTCTTCAAACCTGCCTCAGTCACCATGTCTAGGGCTTTCTTTATGCGAGAAAGGCTTGGGTCCGAGAGTACTTTGGAATGATTAAAGAAAACAATCGGTTCATACCAAAAGTTGGTACTTTTGGATAGTTCTTTGACATTAACAAACAAATTTTGGGCCATATTGAGAGAATGTGCTTAAGGGTTGCAAGAATGAAATAGAACAGTTTTGAGAATGTAAGGTTTCGAATGGTGTAAAGTGAATCGGATGAGTGTTTTTATATTGACTATCAACGACTTAGATGATTTTGAGAAGTTTGGAATCAATGGTTCATATGAAAGTAATAATTAGGAAGATAAAGTGATTTGTCTTCCCAATTAATTTGTACTATTTCCAAATAACGAAGGTTGGATGAACCAAAATGAAGGGTCAGATTTTAAAGAAATGGTGGTTATGATATTGTCTTTTTATGAGGCCGCTTTTTACTGCTTCTCCAAAGAAATAACTGCGCACGTTCTATTGCATTAAATGCGGTTCAGACATGTTTTTCGAAAAAGTAACTACTTGTAGCACGGTAGTTGAGTGCCGACAGGGGACTTGTTCTTCAGTGGAGTTGAATTCTCAAAGGACTCAACAAGTCTTCAGTGGACTGTTCCCCCTTGCTAGGCGACCTATTTCTCAGGGTAGTTGTTCCCCCTTACTGAGGTAACCTGTGAACTCCTAGTACCCTGATGATCTATTTCCTTCATCAATATCCAGTAGACCTTTTTCCATGGATAATTCATGGAACCTTGCTTCTGCCAGAGGATTTGTTAGAATGTCAGCTCTTTGTTTGTCAGTGGGAATTTTCACAAGAGTCATATCCTTCTTCTTCTTCACATGATCTCTTATGAAGTGATGCCTTACATCAACATGTTTGCATCTTGTGTGGAGCACAGAGTTATGTGAAATTGCAGTTGCACTGTTATTATCACAGAATATTGGCACTTCATTAGCCTGAACAATGTAATCCTTTAGTTGTTGTCTTATCCAAAGGATTTGAGCACAACAACTCCATTCTGCCATATATTCAGCTTCAGTGGTCCTAGTTGCTACCGAGCACTGCTTCTTTGAGAACCATGAGATAAGTTTGCTTCCAAGAAATTGATAGGTTTCTGTGGTTGATTTCTATCTATCCTACATCCACCATAGTCTCCATCTGAGTAGCTTGTGAGTTCAAAGTTTTCATCATAGGGATACCAAAGTCCCATGTTGACTGTGCCTCTTAGGTATCTAAGGATCTTTTTAGTGGCCTCCAAGTGACTTTAATTTGGATTGGCTTGATATCTTGCACATATGCCCACTACATAAGTGATGTTAGGCTTGCTTGCAGTTAGATAGAGTAGAGATCCAATGATTCCTCTATAGGTGGTTTGATCCACAGGTTCTCCATCTTCATCAGGCTCCATCTTGGTGTTTGTATTCATAAGGTACCTTAACAACTTTGATTGAGCTGCAACCATACTTCAGAATAAGCTCCCTTGTGTACCTAGCTTGGTTGATGAAGATACCTTCAGTGGACTGTTTCACTTGAAGTCCCAAGAAGAAGTTCATTTCACCCATCATGGACATCTCAAACTTCCCTTTCATAAGCTGTGAGAACCTTGTGCATAGGTCCTCATTTTAAGATCCAAAGATGATATCATCTACATAGATTTGTACAAGTAGGATACCATCTCCATGTGTGATTCTGAAGAGTGGGACATCCACACTCACCTTAGTGAATCCATGATTCAGCAGAAATTTTGACAGTGTGTCACACTAGGCTCTAGGGGCTTATTTTAGACCATAGAGAGCCTTCTGGAGCCTATACACTTTCTTTCCTTCCTAAAGCCAGATGGTTGTTCTACATTGACTTCTTAATTCAGCACACCATTGAGAAAGACACTCTTTACATTCATTTGATAGACTTTGAATCTCTTGTGGGCTGCATAGGCTAGAATAGCATGATGGCTTCCAATCTAACCACTGGTGCAAATGTTTCATCATAGTCAAAGTCTTCTACTTGAGAGTATCCTTATGCAACCAGTCTGGCTTTTTTTTTTTTCTGACAATGACATCATTTTCATCCTTCTTATTTTTTAATACCCACTTTGTTCCAATGACATTTACTTGCTTGGGCCTCTTCACTAGCTCCCATACTTGATTCCTGGTGAATTGGTTGAGCTCTTCTTCCTTGGCTATGATCCAGTTGGGATCTTGTAGAGCTTCTTCAATTGTTTTGTGTTCCTGTGCTGCTAGAAAATAACAAAACAAAGCATTTTCAACATGAAACTTCTAGTCTTGACTCCAAGTTCAGAATCACCTAGAATTTGACTAACTGTGTGGTCTGTCAGCCTAGTTCTTCTAGTTGTTCCTCTCTCAGGAAGGTTCTCCTCAGTGGGATCAGCCTCTCCTGAGATTGAGTCACTAGCTGGGGTCTGATTAATATATTAAGGAAATAGAGCAGAAGGTAAGAGGTCTGGGTCATCATTCAAGGTAGTTTCTATGTTATCAACATAGACATTTCTAGCTTCCCCTTGAGTATTTGACTCAGATTCTGTCTCAGCTTGGCCAGCTTCTTCATTGACAGATGTTATATGAGGAGCTAGAATGGTGTATTCAGCTCATTATCATCACAGGTGATTTCCACATGTTGGTTGATTTCTATCTATTTTTCTCCTGGCCTTTGTGTATCTAGGCTGTCCCATGTTGGCAGATAAGCATCCACATAAACCTCAGGAGGTTTAGATTCCTTTATGCTCATGCTAGTCATTTTCTTAGTGATTTCCTCATTGTCCTGTCCTTTTATGTACTCAAAAGTAGATTCATTAAACACAACATGAGGTGTTTCTTCCATAACAAATGTCTTGAGATTATATACCCTAAAAGTTATACTGATTTGGGAATATCCAAGAAATATTCCTTCATCAGTCTTGCTATCAAAGGTCTTTAGTTGACTTTTTCTATTGTTGTGAATGAAACACTTGCAGCCCAATACATGAAAGTAAGATACCTGGGGTTTCCTACCATTTCATAACTCATAAGGTGTTTTTCCTTGAGTCATTGTGGCATGGACCTGTTTTGAGAGTAACAGGCTGTGTGGATGGCCTCTGCCTAGAACCTTTTAGGGATTTGAGCATTTGCAAGCATGGTTCTGGCAGCTTCCTTAAGTGTCATGCTCCTTCTTTCTGCTACCCCATTTTGTTGAGGAGTTCTTACAGCAAAGGTGTCACGGGATATACCTAACTAATTGCAAAAGTTAGAAATAATTGAGTTTATAAATTCAATACCTTTGTCTGGTCTTATTTTTACAATGGTTAGGCCCTTTTTCATTGGTTAACTTCTTTAGAAGTTCAGGTAGCCTGTATTGAGTCTCCTTCTTGCTGGACATGAATATTACCCATGTAAATCTGGAGAAGTCATCAACTACTACTAGTGTGTATTTCCTACTATTGAGACTTGCTGGTGTAACAGGGCCAAGGAGATCCATATGAAGTAATTGAAGTCAGTGGAGGGTGCTTGTTTTTCCTTGAATGATGATTTAACTTACTTCCCTTCTTAGAAAACCTTAAAAATTTGATCTTTATTGAATACCTCATTGGCTATCCCTTCCACTAGACCATGTCTTGCTATCTTTTTAAGTGTTTTGAAGTTCAAGTGATTGAGTCTTTTGTGCCACAGCCAATTCAGGTCACTTGAGCTTTTGGCAATCAGGCAGGTCTCTAAAGGACATGATCTACAATCTGCAAGATAAACATTATCTTTTCTTGACTCAGTTAGTAGCACCTGTAGGTTTGAAGTATTCTTTACACAACACAGGTTACTAGAAAATTCAACATTGTATCCTTTGTCACCGAACTGACTAATGGATAGCAAGTTATGTTTTAGTCCACTGACATAGGACACATTTGATACCTGAACTGACCCAATTACAAGGGTACCATAACCTCTAGTGATTCCTTTGGAATTGTCTCCAAAAGTGACATATGGACCCCTTCTTTCAATGAAGTCTTTCAGTAGATTTTTGTTGCCAGTCATATGTCTTGAGCAACCACTCTCCAAGTACCAGACACTATGGGGATCCAAGGTGATCTGAATTAAGATTAAGCTTTAGGTACCCATCTTGTATTGGGTCCTATCTAGTTAGTTGTACCTTTTGGAATCCAAACCTGCTTAACAGTCCTAATTACATTGGACTGACTGATTTTTCTTCCATAAACATCTACACAGACAGTCATCTCCCTAGTTGCCCTTGGAGTGGACTGACTATAAGTGTTGGTCCTCTATGGAACAGGTGGCCTGAAATTCCTCATGTTCCTTGGAGACCTTGGTGCAGCTGGCCTGAAGTGTTGTTGATAAGGGTACGAATGACTTATTCCATAGGGCACATATGAAAGGAGTCTCCTGTGTTGAACACTCCTGTCATATCTTCTGACAGTTTGTTCAGGCCTGTTTACTCTCTCTTTAGATTGTATCCTAGGAGACTGAGAGTATTTGTACTGAAAGTTATTCCTCTTATTCCCTTGAGTTGAATTCCTCCTACGAGGATTGGAACCACTAGGTTGAGAGTTAGAGATAAGTGAATTATTCTAGGCTTTTCATTTGACCTACTGAGTATCACTATTCTCTTTTGGGGTTCAGCAGAGCCTTTACCCTTATCTTGACTCTGTTTGGGATTCTCAGCAGACTTCACAAACACTTTGTTTTCACTGCTAGTTGATGCAGTGTTCAGAGGACCTTCTGAAGTTGTTGAAGGATAGAATCCTACACCATGTCTATTGTGAGAACTATTTTGCAGACTGAGAATTTCCTCTATGGCAAGAGAGAGCTTATTCAAAGCCTCAATTGACCTCAATAGACTTTCTTCAGATTGTTTCAACATATTAACATTGTTGATGAGATTTTGTTTAGAATTACTAGCTCATTATTCTCAGAGGCTAGTCTTATCTGGTCATCAGTCAGTTCCCTGATCAGCCCATTCTTCCATTGAGCTGACTTTTGTGTCTCCACTCCATTGGTCAGGGTAATGGTGTGGGAGGCTGATTTGAGATCTGCCTTATTTCCAGATTCAACCAGCTTAGAGTTTTCTGCAGCTAGGTTTTTGTTTTCATCTTCTAAGAGAGAATATGCCTCTTGCAGCCTGGAGAAGTCAATCATCAATTGTTCTAAAAAGGACTGAAGATTGAGGTCTCTTGCTGACTCTGAGCTAAACTCAGGCGAGTAATCTAATAATTGAAATAGGTTAGATTGTACCTCTGGTTCCTCTAATGCCATAAGGAATAGATCGTCATCACTGGTATCAAAGAAGGGTTCATCAGATGAACTTCTTCAGCTACCATTACTCTCCTTTCCAGCCTTCTATCCTTTTTAGCTTGTCTTTCTTTCCTTTCCTTAGCACTTAGTCATGGGCAATCATATTGAAAGTGTCCTACCTTTTTGCATTGATAGGACTTCTTACTATCATCATTTTCTTCACTGTCTTCCTTGTCTTTCCTTCTGGAGGTTGGTTTAGAGGAAGATTCCTCCTCCTATTGATACCTTCTAGTATCATTTCTTTCCTCAGGCTCTTTGTCTTTATTGGGAGTATACCTTGGCCTGTAGCTTCTCCTCTCCTTTCTTTCATGATAGTACTTCTTGTATTTTCCAAATCTTGAGTTCAATCTTCCAAATCTTCTAGCAAGCAAGGTCATTTTCTCCTGCAACTCAGTCTTGCTTTGAGATTTACATGATTTCGCTGGTTTCTTTGCTTTGGTAGGTTCAACATCAAAACTGCTTGCTTTTAATGCCACTCCTTTCTCAGATGAGGAATGTTCTTCTGTGGTTCTTTTCCTATTGAGATCAAACTCATAAGCTTTTAATTCAGAAAACATATGTTGCATAGATATGTTAGATAGATCCTTGGTGTTTCCCATCATGACAGAGTAGACATCTCATTTAGGAGTAAGTCCCCTGAGAATTTTGAGAGCCACTTCTCTCTTGGTGTATACTGAGTTGATCTCATTAATGATATCAGTGAATCTGCCATCAAGTTGATCAATGGTCTAATTTGGTTCCATGACAAATTGTTCATATTTTTAATAGTCACAGAGAGTTTGTTCTCCTTAATCTTGTCAGTGCCCTCACACAGGTATTTTTTAATAGCCACAGAGCTAGTGTGTCCCATATTTCTTTTGCAGTGGTGTAGTGGTCAACTCTTCCCATGACAGAGTCAGGAATAGTTGTATATAATATGTTCATAGCAATGAAATTGAGATTATGTTTCTTCCTTTCATCAACAGTGAAATCATCTTCATCTTTGGGCCACTCATCTCTAGGACCAGCTAAGGTGGCAGCTGAGTTCCTAGGATTTGCAGTCATAAATACAAAGAGACCTCTAGTGATGACTCTAAGCATTTCATCATGAACACAGGCTAGGTGAGCCCTCATTCTGATTTTTTCAAAAATCATAGCTCTCTACTGAGAACTGGGGTAACTTGTGATAAGACATATGATTGAGAGGATTACCTCCCATGTTAAAGTTTGAGCTTCCCAGTACATTGATTGTAGCTCCTGTGGGTGCATTGATAGTGTTGATAGATCATTCTACATGAGCAGATATCTTAACAGAGTGGTTAGTGAGATCAGTTCAAATGACCACAATAATGACAAAGCAGTGGTTCTTGGAACCCCTGCTCTGATACCACTTGTTGGTCCCAAATAAGGTAAACATGTGTGTGTGTGGGGGGGGGGGAATACACTTGTCTTGAAATTCTTTCTAAATCAAATAAAATAACAGACACAGTGGACAGGGTAACTAACTCAGGTAGCATGTTGATTTCCAACAATGGACCTGAAAGTAGCCTATCAAACTATCAGGGAGACTGAATGATTAATACTTTTCAACTCTAAGGTTAGGTTGCGTCTGAGTTGAATACTTACCAAAGCAAGTCTTGTTAGTAGAGGATAAGATAAATAACTTTATACACCCTTGAAAGGATTTGATCAAGCAACACACATAAAGGAACAAAGCAGTAAAGTACACATAGGATTTATAGTGGTTTGGAGTTCAACTCTCCTACATCCACTTTCCCTGATTTAACAAGAGAATTCCTTAACTTATTCCTTGATTGATAGTGCCAAGGAGGTACACTGATCAAGAACACAACTTAGTCTTAATCCCTAGGATTTCCCTGAGTTCTAGTCCTCTCAAGATTTCAGACTGAGAACAATCCTCGGATTACTTTCAGGCCACTCTCTACCTTAGACTTCTCAATTTAAAGACTTTGAGTGGGTTCCAACTCGGTTGAGATAGCCTTTTACAATGAAGAATAGTTTCTGGGCTTGGACTACCCTAGAATAATGTGTTGAACTCTAAAGATTAAAACACTTGGAAAACTATAGGATTTTCGAGTGCTTTATGAGTGCATTGACAATTGAAGGCTTGAGTGTCACGCCCAGCATAAATGGATTCAAGTTATAGTTTATAAGTCGTCATTTGAGGTTTTAAAGTTAAGTTGCGCGTAGGATTAAATATTGTGCTTTAGTTCTTTAAGTTTTTCACAAACCTTAAGTATTAATTTTCTGATGATTAAGTTAGTAAAGTTGATTTGAGTATTTGGGAATTAAGATTAAGTTCTTGGTAATTTATTTTGGGCTTTAGTATGTGAATTAAAAGTTAGAGAGCCAAATTAAGATATGATCCAATTAAGTATTTAATTTAAGGATTTAGAGGATTTAAGTTGATTGGTTATTAAGTGTTATAATTCAATTTGGATTGAGAAAATTAGGATTTATTAAGTACCATTTTAGTAAGGGTATAGGAGTAATTTAGTGAGTTTGTTATTTTAGAGATAAGAATGAATTTATATGGGATCTTGACTAGGATATGTGATTAAAGATTTAGATCAAGAAATTAGGAATGAATCTTTTGAGATCTAGATTAGATTATATGATAAGGTTTTTAATCAAGAAAATATCCAAGGTTTAGATTTTCTTGAAAATAAATATCAAGAGATTATTATCAGAATTATTTGGACTTTAAGCGAAGGAATAATGTTAGGACTTTAAGGTATTACTCTCAAGGGATAAAGGTGCATGTTGCAAAGTTAGATTATATTTGTCGAATATGTAAGGAGTTAAGTTAAGATTTTATTGCTAGGTGTTAAATGTTACTTGCAAAAGTTAGGAGTATTATTTATGGACAAGAGTGATATTATAAGTATCTAGGATATATTTATTTGGAGAGATGATATTTGATATTTAATTATTGGATATTTTGAGGTTAAATCTCTGAAATAATTTGAGGAATATCTAGTGTATCTTTAGGAATAATTGTGAAGATTTAAGTTGAGATTTAATTTGTTGGAGGATTAATTCAATTACTAAGTTAAGGTATTAATATTGGTGATTAATTAAGGATTTAGATTTGAATTTGGTTTTAATTGTGGGATTAATTTATTAAGTATAAGATTTATTTATTGAGGTAAGTAATATTGGCAAGAATAATGATTAACACTTTTATTAAGGAGAATTAGCATTAGATTTCCCTAGAAGATATTTACTTGGAGGATAATTAAGCTGATGCGGCAAGTTAAGGGTAGACTTAGTCCACTAGAAGAAGTAGTCGGTCACCTTGTGAAGGGTGCCGATTGTGCCTACATTTTTAGAGAGTTAGTTTTTAATCCTTTAAGTTCTTAAGCTTGAGTTTTATTTTCTTGCTTAGTATTAGTTGATCCGATTAATATTACTTTTAGACTTCTAGACTAGGACTTTAATATTTTAAGGAATAGGAGTATTATTTTGTGGTATAGTCCATTAAGATTTTTGGTCCTTTAAGTATTAATCTTTTAAGGGTAAAATAGTAATTGAGGACTTATTATTTTTGGGATTAGATATTATTATGCGGATTAAATTTAGAGAAGGAATACTTTTAGGAGAGAGGAAATTCGAAAGTTGTTAGAAGGATGAGGGTATTTTTGGGAGACCAAGATTTTGAGTTAGTTAGAGTCCTTATTATTTTATTAGGAGAGATGAATATTATCCTTATGTATATTTTCGAAAACTAGCATTAGGAATTAAAGATTATGAAGTCCTGAGGTTGTTAGATTATGATATTGGAGATATTAAAAAGATTACCAAGATTTCCCAAGAATGTTCCAAGATATGTTATGCCATATATTCCACATCTTCATATTTTCGGCCACATTCATTATTTTCCATCCAAGATATTATTCCAAAGATTTAAACCAAGATTTTATTGTTATGGTCCTACAATTTTTGGATTTCCACACCTATTGCAAGTTAAAATATTTTATTTCCAGGATATCTTCAAGATTTGTTCATGAACCATATATCTTCCTTCCCTACACCAAGATTTCGGCCAAGATACATAAAATCCAAGCGAAATTTCGTCCATCCCTTATATCCAGTACATAATATTCATTAATCTTCATATATTCATCAAGATATTATATTAAGCCCTATATCTTTCCATCCTATAAATATAGGACCCTTAATTGGCATCAAATTTCACCTACACCTTATTAAATTTTCGAGAATATTAAGAGAGAGAGAGAGATAAGATCCGAGAGTTGTAGAGGTTTCGATTCGAGGACATAGCAAGGTCGGACGTACGCACACAAACCGTTTTTCAATTTCAAGAAATCAAGGTGGGGATTCTACGGTGAAAAAGTGGTATTTTAGTTCGAATTTTTAAATGTTTTGTTGATGTGTTGATATGTTTATATGCTAACATCTATGGATGCCCTTGTGGTGTCGAGAAATTCCACGGATGCTCTTCGGGAGTATCAATTCCACAGATATAATTTAGTTGTATCAATCTATGTCTACGGATATGATTTAGTCATATCAAATAAATTCAACGGATGTGATTTAGTCGTATCAGCTATGTCTATGGTTGGTATGTTTTCATGTTTGCATGTCCATTATATTTAGACTTTGAACTAACGTCCCCACTGAGAGTTATTTATAATTTCTCATCCCTTTCACCAAACTATTTTTTTCAGATTATGTCGAGTAAGGGACGAGGTGGCAACGGTGGAGGCGTGTGGATGTGGGAATAAAGAAGATATGAAAAGATGATTTCACACGAAAGTTTGATGTTTAATTCGTTTATTTGAATTTAATTAGATTTCAGTATTTTATTTTATTTTGCATGAAGGATTTAATTTGAATTTATGAATTTATGATTATTCTGGTGCTTAGACAATTTTTTTAATAAAATTAGACTTTTGAAAAGATTTGATTATTATTATGATTTTATTCTATGGGAAAGTTTATGGATTATTTTAGTGATTTATCATGTTTTAGGGTATTAATTTGTTAGGAATTTAATTAATTACTATATTTTCGTTTTAGGGCAGAAATATGTCGTGTTTTATGTGGTTATATGTTAGGAATTAAGTTTCATGTGAAAAGATATGATTTGTGGTCCCATATATTAATTAGAGTCCTTAATTTTGCATGAATAGAATTCACGTTTTCACAACTCCAATAATTCCGAAAATTTTACAGAATATTTTTCATGAAAAATTATGCATGTAAACCAAATTTCACGATTTTATCAATAGTAGAGGTCGAGGGTTTGATTTTAGTCCTTTAATTACCTAGTATGCGATTTTTATGTAAAAATTAAGAAGTTTTCGTTAATAAAATATTTTTATCAGTGTTATATGATTTATTAAGTGTAGTAGACGTGAATAATTGTTTGGAAATATAAGATTAGATGAAAGAATGATTTTCTATGAAATTAGTGGATTGTTTTCAAAAAATCCTATGTCCTACAGCTGTACACGAAATTTTGTATGATGAAATAAGATTAAATCTTATATTATGTGATTTGTTAAGTTGGAAATATTTAGGTTGCATGTAGATTTGATTATTTGAGGTATTTTATTATGTTTAAATAATTATTATTATTCAAGGCATGTATCTTATGTTGAGATTTTATTTTGTGAATTATGTGAAAGGTATTATGTTTTAATTCAAAGAGTTTTAAAGAAAAAGAAAAATTTATTTCAAGATTAGTTAGATCACGCCCAAAAGGATTAATTTAAAAAATTATTAAAGACTTCAAATTGGGGTGTGACATTGAGTTCTTGAATGCTTGAATGTTTCCCGTGCTACTTTACATATTCATCCTTTGTATTTAAAGACATAGTTTGAAAACTTTCCATTGGAGAGAAGGTTTTCAAACTATGCTTATTTCGGTAACCTAACGTTCTTCAAATGTTCCTTCTGATCTTCATGCAGTCAATCCAAGCATTAATTATTGATAGCTCATTAAATGCTTGCTTGGAATTAATGCAGCCGCCCTTATAGTTTGTGTCATCCTAGGTTGTTGGTTACTCCTGACTTTAGTATTATCAGGTCAGTCTACTTTGTGTCAGGTCCATACATAGGTGGCAACTTTTTATTGGCTTAAGTTTGAATGTTCTCAGACCACTCAAACGGCTTTCCTCATGTCCACTGTCACTTCTTCAGGTGACTTGGAACATTCATTTTGTTGCATTTAACATTTCATTAAATGTTGCAGCTACCTTCTTAAATGTTGTAGAGGAATTGAAGGCCTCAGGTGACTTCTTCTCAGTGGGGTTGAAACTTCTCTGAGTACCTCAGGTTAGTTGTACTTAGTCTTCTGAGGTATACTTCTCCTTCGGTGGTGTATCTACTAAATAGGCTTCAGGGCAATTGATCGTCACAGGTGAGTTCTTCTTTATCTTCCAGTGGCCTATTGTCTATCGAACTAGCCTGTCAACTAGTCTGTTCTAGTAATATAGTCTTCTAACAGTTAGACTATTTTTCTAAACTTATTGCAACTACTTTACATTCATTCCAAGGAGTTTTGGGATTAAATCAAAATATTCCTCATCTATTTCCCAACAATTGGTAAAACACATATATGATTAGTGTGATATCCTTATAAATGACATAACATCCACTATAATTTATGTAGATAATGTTGCATGTATTGCTCAAATGAGTAACGGCTATGTCAAAGGAAACTTAAAAAAACACATTTCCCCAAATTCTTTTATCCGTACGAACTTTAGAACAATGATATGATTAAACACCAAAAGTCTGCTAAAGTGACAATCTTACAGGTTTATTCACTAAATTTCTTCCTATATCTACTTTGAGAAATATATCCACGGAATTGGATGCGACTTGGAAGATTGTTATATTCAGAGGGAGTAACAACTTCAAACAATCCTGAAGGTCAATAGTTGTATTTTTTTCTTATTTAACAAATGTCATTCTTTAAATTATTTTATCAATGTTGAATATGGTATAAACATAAAATCGTAAGGTTCCCAGATTGTGCATTGGTGATTGTACTATTAATTATTTACACATCAACCCTTATTGTTGTCGCAGTTCATCGAGAGTCGGGGTGAATTAAATCGAAGAGAATGGAAATGAGGAGAAAAAAAAGGGCCAGTCACTCTAGGATACAACATACCCTTATGTTTCATCCTAAGAACATACCCAACCCAAAAATTACCCACAACTTCGAAAGTACAATTATAATACCTAAATTATACCTATGTTGAAAAAGGAGGGGGTAACCGTCCCTCTGACAGAAACGACTGACTCCTATTGTCAATTCAATCATTCAACCCATCAATATTCAGACAGGAACCACAAGCAAGGGAAAAAGGCAAGCTATCAACTCGGCAAAGCATTTAGCGTTCGAACAACTCCATTATTGAGTTCTTCCCCATTGTCACGAAGGCGGTTCTTAATTTTTAGAGAAAATACTCGATAGAGCATTTAGCGTTCGAACAACTCCAGGTAAATCGTATCTTCAGTTATACATACCATCTTTGTTCAAAACGTATAAGAAAAGTCGGATATGTTGGGGAATTAAACGCTGATCTATTCGAGATTTACGCTAAATACAAATTTAAGCCTACAATTAATATCATGATTTAAACATAATTAAATCAAATAATTGTATACCCAACAACAGGCTTTGCATGAAAACATATGAATCATATAATATAACATAAAGCCCTAAATATTCAATTCTTGATATTCTTAATCATACTAGAATTTTAGAAAAATACACTTCATATATTAATCCAATGAGATCTTTATTTTATTAGATATTCTTGTATCCAAGATACATATATATTTTTCATAAAATCTCTCATTAATATATATGCAATTTTTAAAAAAATTACAAATTAATTGGGCCCAAAATATTTCTTTTAATTTAATCACCTTATTCATCGTTGGACATTTAATTGGGCTACTTGAGGGACCTTTAGGAGAATTAAGATTGGACCTCCTAATGAGCCTTGAATTCTAACATTGAGCTCAATGTCATTCACCTCATTAACATTAATCTCACTCCACTATAGGATTAATGTAGCACTATCTATCTTAACTCATATTACAATCATATGGCTCCCGGTAATTATTTACCGTGTTTAAGATTCTCTTGTCCGTTAATTAATCAAGCCACTGAACTCTTTAATTAATTTGACATCTTAACCTTGGAGTAAGGACAACCATACCCTCACGTCTGATAACACCGCCACATTGTTTTCAATGAGCAAAATGTCGTCTACGTTTAGTATCAAGAATACCACGGCAGTTCCGACACACTTCTTGTACCCACAACTCTCAAATTCATTTTGATCAAAACCATTGATTCCAAGCTCGCAATGCTTGCTTAAGTCCGTAGATAGACCTCTTAAGCTTGCATACAAGGTGCTCTTGGCCTTTTTCAATAAAGCCTTTGGGTCATAGACCCTATCTCAGCTTTCATTGCTGTTTGCCAAGAATCTGCATCCTTATCTTGGAGTGCTTCGTCGTATGTCCATGGGTCTAATTCATCTTCCCCGGGGACTAAGTCAGATGATTCTCCCACGAACATGAATCTCTCGGGTTGTATCACAACCCTCCCACTACGACGAGGCTCCGGTTGTGTTGGTGTATCGCGCGGTACATCAACTTGTACCCTTGGTATAGGATTAGGCCCTTTTATTTAATCTAAGGTAATCTCACTTTTGGGCTTTCTATTGTTCACATAATCTTCTTCTAAGAACTTAGAATGCGTACTAATTACGATTCTTTGGTCCTTGGGACTATAGAACATACCCCCTTTCATTCCTCTAGGGTATCCTACAAACAACCTCAATTCCGAACGTGGATCCAATTTTCCGGTTTCCTTATCCAACACATATGCCGGACACCCCAAAATCCTTATGTGTCTTAAACTAGGCTTACGCCTGGTCCACAATTCTGTGGGAGTTTTTGGAACCGATTTAGATGGCACCAAGTTTAGAATGTGAGCCAATGTTTCCAAGGAATAGCCCCAAAACGACTTGGGTAAGTCCGAATAACTCATCATGGATCTGATCATTTTTAAAAGAGTTCTATTTCTTCGTTCCGCAACCCCATTTTGTTTAGGGGTACCGGGTGCGGTCAATTGGGATACAATCCCTTCACTTGACAAGTAGGTCAAAAATTCATTGCTGAGGTATTCGCTCCCACTATCCGATCATAGCAACTTGATACTCTTTCCACTATGCTTCTCGGCCTCGGCTTTGAACTCTTTGAATTTATCAAAGGTTTTCGATTTGAGCAGCATGAGGTAAACGTACCCATATCTTGAGTAATTATCCGTAAAAGTTACAAAATACTCAAAACCTCTTCTAGCTTGAACCGACATTGGCCCACATACGTCAGTGTGAACAATTTTCAACACTTTACTAGCTCTATTCCCCCGAAGGCCCTATGGGTCATTTTTCCCTCTAAACAAGATTCACGCGTTGGAAATGACTCAACATGGAGAGACTCCAACGAGCCGTCCGCCACCAACCTTTGAATTCTCTTTAGATTAATATGACCAAGTCTTAGATGCCATAGAAGTGTTTCGTTCACAATTGAAGAAAATTTTATTTTCTTAGAAATATCGATGTGTTATAAGAAGCATTTTGTGTGTGGTGTGCACTTTTAATAGTATAAAGATTATTCACTAATGTTTATGAACAGATGAACTCATTGTTTCGAAAAATAACAACCATATTATTAAAAGAAACTGAGTATCCAACAACGTACAATTTAGAAATCGAAATTAAATTCTTCCTAAAACTGGGAACATAAAGAACTTTTTTTAAAACTAAAACTCTATCTTCAAAAGATAGGTGCACGTCTCCCACTGTGACAGCCGCTACCCTCGTAGCATCACCCAATGTGATGAGGATCTCATTTGCACTAAGTTACCGGGTTTTTCGGAACCCTTGTAAAGTGAAACATACATGATCAGTATCTCACGTATCCACTATCCACGAATGGGAAGCATACGCCGGTAAACAAGTTTCAACAACAAGTGCATGAGAATTACCTTTCTTCTCGGCCTTCTTTGGCTTGGGAAAGGCCATCCACCAATGACGTTTCTCACCACAGTTGAAACACTTCCCTTTGGTAGCTTTCTTGACCCCTCCTTCATTAGTCACCTTACTCTTAGATTGGTTCGGGCCTTTGGTCTTCTTCTTCTTCTTCCCACCTTTCGGTGCGGAAGAAGTCGGACCGCTTGCCACCAAGACTTGAGTTTGGTGTCCCATGAGTGTCTCCGCCGATGACAAAGCTTGCAAGAGTTGTGCCAACGTGAACTCTTGATTATTAATCATATAGTTCAACTGGCACTGCTCAAAGCTTTTCGGTAGAGAATGGAGAACGAAATCAACTTGCATTTCTGCATCATATTCCGCTCCAAGTACCTCTAACTTGTTGAGGTAGCCCATCATTTTGAGAACGTGATCCCTTACGGGCGTTCCCTCCACCATTTTCAGCGATAACATATCTCGCATGGTGATTTACCTAGCAATACGATTCTGATGAGCGAACATCTCCTTAAGGTTTAGCATCATATCAGAAGCGGATTCCATGTCTTGGTGTTGGTGTTGTAACACATCTGACATTGAAGCCAAGATGGTACACCTAGTCATTTCATCGGATTTAATCTACTCCCTATGATATTCCCTTTCGGCAATATCCGCATCATCCGTAGGTGTAGGGGGCTTTGGGGTGTCAAGAACCCATTTGTGTTGTTGTGCGGTTAGGACAATAAATAAGTGATGTTTCCAATCAATATAGTTTTCACCTTCCAATTTGTTATCTTTAAGTATTGTAAACAGTGGATTAAAAAGAGACGACATGCTGAACTGAAATAAAACATACATTGCATCAATACATACATCGATTCGCAAAGATTATCATAAATTTTGATCATGCTTTGTATTAAAATCTAAAAAAAATACATAGCATTAATCGGTCGACATCTTAAAACAGTTGACATAAGCCACGATGAGTGTGGACGTTTATGCAAACACATTTAAGCAAGTTACAAACAAGAACAGTTACAAACTTTTAATTTCAAAAATTAATAGTCGGCTCCCACTTGACCATATAAAATCGGTAGGGACTCCGATAGGGAGTAATAAAATGCCAATTTTATACCTAAGTATTAACCATGATTAAATACAGGATTATTACTTAGTTTTAAATAAGCCACTCGATCGGAGGGTCAATACTGCCACTAATAATAATCCACAATCATCCTTTTCAGAATTTGTTCATGTGAACTTATCCTTTGGCCTATCCGATAGGGTGAAATGCGCTTGCCAATGCGTAGCCAAAAGACTTCACAAACAAATAAATCATGGAGGTCAAATAATTCTATTTTATTATCTAGATTAAAATACTGAATTATATTTAAAACATACTTACTAATTTTTGGAGTTAATATTTTTCATCACGACATTCATGCAATCAAATATTTAATCAAATTAAATAAATAAAGCATGCATCAAAACAAATTATATAAATTGGCACGTTATATCCAATTGTCATGGTTTAATTTCTCGTTTTGACTACGAGATGTCGTAATCACCGTTCGTCTTCAAGCTTTATCGTCCGTCTCGATTAAGCTCCCACTCGACCGCAACAAAATTACAACAACTTTGTCTCCGGGCCTTAAAATCTCCGTTCTTCGTCTTTGATATCGGTTACAATTTATTTAAAAAAATAAATAAATAAACCTATCGTCTAGACTAGTCTATTACATAAAAACATCCTAGTCTACCCGTGGATTTTCTCACTAGAAAAATGATCCGAATGAATCGGATTTTAAAACCGCATCATCATACATGCATGCATAAAAAATTAAATACCATGGCAATTGGATACCTGCAAAAAAGATCTAGCAATTCTACTATCCAATTATCAAATTTAATGTTAAACACTTAAATTAGAATTTAATGTATAGAGCCTGAAACCGGCTCTGATACCAGTTGTTGGGGAATTAAACAGGGATCTATTCGTGATTTACGCTAAATACAAATTTAAACCTACAATTAATATCATGATTTAAAAATAATTAAATCAAATAATTGTATACCCAACAACAGGCTTTGCATGTAAAACATATGAATTATATAATATCACATAAAGCCCTAAATATGCGGAACTAAGGGATTTAGTGAATTATACCTCTTGAATAAAAGGAATTTTCTGAGACAAAAGGCGTCCTTTTGAGATGTCTTAGAGCCAAGTAGTATCAGCAAATGAATTTGATGGCGTCCTTCTTGAGACCCTCAACTTGATAAACCCAAAAGCCTTCTCAAGTATGTCCTTGTCCTTATTCGTACACCCGGTGGGAGGCCACACGAATATTCACAACACAAGGAAGAAAATAATTTTGTTGCCCAATATACCTCAAGATTTTTGAAAATCTTGATTCAATAGTTATGAATATGAAGTCTTGTATCATCTAATATTTATAATGAGAATAAAAGATCTTGAATATCTTGAATATCAAATATTTCAAATCTTGATTATCATGAATATCAAATATTCTAATATTGATAATCTTTAATATCAAATATTCAATTCTTGATATTCTTAATCATACTAGAATTTTCGAAAAAAACACTACATATATTAATCCAATGAGATCTTGATTTTATTAGATATTCTTGTATCCAAGATACATATCTATTTTTCATAAAATCTCTCATTAATATATATGCATTTTTTCGAAAAATTAAAAATTAATTGGGCCCAAAATATTTCTTTTATTTTAATCACCTTTTTCATTGTTGGACAATTAATTGGGCTACTTGAGGGACCCTTAGGAGAATTAAGATTGGACCTCCTAATGGGCCTTGAATTCTAACATTGAGCCCAATGTCATTCAACCCATTAACATTAATCTCACTCCACTATAGGATTAATGTTGCACTATCCATCTTAACCCATATTACAATCATATGGCTCCCGGTCATTATTTCCCGTGTTTAAGATTCTCTTGTCCATTAATTAATCAAGCCACTGAACGCTTTAATTAATTTAACATCTTAACCTTGGAGTAAGGACAACTATTCTTTATCATCATACCGGAAACAAATTCCACTTGCAAGATTTAGTATGACGAACGTTTAGAGCCCACCAAGGGGACTAATCATGCAAGACTCTCCAAGCACACGTTTCTCTGTATTAAATCTTCGCAACTGTCATGTTTTCAATGGCGTCACACAAGATGCAAAGTATTGAGTTTTATTGACTCTCTACCCATAACAAAATAAAGTGCCACGCACGGATCACACACAGTCCTATTTAAGGGACAGAGGTTTAGAAATAAAAGACCATTGAGGTCTAATTCTTCATCCCATAAATCAGTACGGTAGAATTACCTATCAGTAGGTCCTCTTCAATGCATCATCATGTACTAGTGCAATCCCTTGGTCAAGATAAGCCAATCTGGGATATACACATCAACCGTTTACCAATGGGGTGTTCAAATCCCATCTAGGTTGTGAATTTAGTACTTGTTACAAGAAACTGATAATGTGATCTTGCTGTGAGTTATCCGGGGATCACCCCATTTATCTATAGTGTAACTTGTACTATTATATGAACGGATTGCAATAAATAAATAACATTCATATTTATCTAAAGCACAGTGATAAAAGATTTATTTCAGATAAAGCTCAAAGATTCAGTTTAGTTATACAAAGTAAAAGCATATTTTCTAGTATAACCCTAACAATCTCCCACTTATACTCAAAGTCTGCTTATAAGTATACTACAACATATCTATGTACTACACATATCCTAATAATTTCTCCCACTTATACTCAAAGCAGATTGGCCACACACTTGACTCCCATTCCTCCGACATTTCTCAAGAATGTACATAGAGGCAGACACTTTGTGAGAGGATTAACTAGGTCGTCTTCCGTTGCGATCTTTGCCATATCTTCATCTCCTCTCTTAACGATTTCTCGTCTAAGATTGTATATCCTTAAATGTGTTTGTTGGCCTTGTGGACTCTTGGTTCCCTTCAATTTGCAACTGCCCTAGCATTACAATGCTAGACAAATTCGAAATTTTATCCAAGTCCACTTAGAAGATCTTGAGCCAAACCGATTCCTTCACTGCTCCATAAGCAGTTACTTGTTCGGCTTCCATGGTAGAATCAGTGATGCACACTTCACCATATCATGGCTCCTTCCCCAAACAAAACACATCACCCGAAGTAAATTTATATGGAATTTATATCTGATTGGAAATTTGAGTCCGAAATAACCAACAGGGATTAGACTATCTGACTAATAAACCAACATTCTATCTGGAGTTCACTTGAGATATTTCAGAATGTTTTTAACAGCTGTCCAATGCTCTTTCCCGGGCTTACTTTTGATATCGTGCTACTATGCCTACGGCATAGTAGATATCCGGTCTCGTACACAGCATAGCATAAATGAGGCTTCCAACTGCCGAAACATATGGGATGCCTTTCATGCAATCTATCTTTTCTTGTGTCTTCGGACACATCTCTTTCGATAGATGAATTCCATGTCTAAAAGGTACAAAACCTTTCTTGGAAATCTGCATTCTGAATCGTTTCAAAATAGTATCTATGTATGAAGCTTTCGATAAGCTGATCATTCTTCTCTTAAGATCAATACATACATCGATTCGCAAAGATTATCACATATTTCGATCATGCTTTGTATTAAAATCTAAAAAAAAATACATAACTTTAATCGACCGATATCTTAAAACAGTTCACATAAGCCACAATGAGTGTGGACGTTTATGCAAACACATTTAAGCAAGTTACAAATAAGAACAATTACAAACTTTTAATTTCAAAAATTAATAGACGGCTCCCACTTGACCATATAAAATCGGTAGGGACTCCGATGGGGAGTAATAAAATGCTAATTTTATATTAACCTTGATTAAATACTGGATTATTACTTCGTTTTGAATAAGCCACTCGACGGGAGGGTCAATACTTCCATGTTTGCCAAAATCGTGATGATTTCCACGCAAGTGAACGTGGTCGTTGTTGTCGTGGCAAGTTAACCAAGTTAAATATCGAACATAGGGAAACGATGCGATATCAAGCAAGCATTGAATGTCTACAAAAGGCTAATAGCTAGGAAAGCAAGAAAACCATCAAGGATTCTATCTACTATGGCAAAGCAAAGTAAATCCTAACTATCACCTCAAAGAAGTGCGCAAGTGTGAAGTGTACATGGAAGTAATCCTACTATGGTTCCTCTAGTATCCTATCCATCCTAGCATGCAAAAGATTTCTTGATGTATTAATCAAGCAAACTAGTGTCTAGATCTCTCTACAACACAAGGTAAGGCTCTCTTAGGTGTCTAGATCTCTCTACAACTCCTAACACTCCAATTAAGAGGTCTTAGGCTAATATGCAATTCTCATTGGTCATACAAGTCAAATATCAAACACTTGGTATGCATAAGGTTCTTATAGCTCAATTCTCATTTCATTGCTAAAACATATAAGCCATTCAATCCAGTTTAGCCAGCTCGACAAATGGCTGTCTTTCCAAGTAATTGGGTCGCGCGAAGCTTGTCTTCCGAAGAAGGATTCCGTGTCGCCCGAGTCCTTATTCTCGGTCAATGCGTGACTTCCTTGTTTTTGTCATATCTTGAGTTCTAGAACTCTGATTAACTCTATTCTTTTTGCGTTGCGACCCTCTCTTCAAGCTTTTTAACATGGAAGAGTAATTTCTCAATTTTGATCAACTCCAGAATTCGGAATTTTCTCAAACTTGCTCATTTTTTCCTTTTTTTGCTTGTTTTCACCTACAAAGCATATTTTCTTACCACAAAAAGGTAAATAGCACAATTTATACCAAATTAGGGTCAAATATGAATATAAGAACATTAAAACCATATAAAAATGGATGCAAAAACATGAAATTATAACCCTAATCACACCCCCAAACTAGATTGTTGCTCATCCTCGAGCAACGATTCGATAAGATAGGGGAATAATTGTATGTATGAAGCATCAAGCACAAGATCAAATGCCATAGAATCATAGCTCAATATCAAAGAAGTCTAAAATGCAATTTCATCAAATCAACAATCAAAATTGAATCAATGAACAAATTATCAAATCAACAAGTCATGATCCTCACATAGAAGTGTATAGCTCATCTCTCAAGTGTTTGAGTTCACTCAATCATCACACCCTGATACAAATACTACCATAAGCTTGGCTCAAGTCTCAAATTCTCCACCACTTGAAATGACAAATCAATCACACATCATTGAGAACTTTCATAAGGTTGTAATGTTGGCTCTTTGGTAGGGAAGGATAGATATGGATAAGAGTGACTAAGTATGATTAGCAAAGTATAGAAGGAATCAAGTAATAGTCATTCACATCTTCATGAAATTGTGCACATTCTTCATGCTTTTCAAAATCACACTTTCAAGATCATTCTTCCCTTTCTTTGCAACTTTTAGTCAAACTCACAACAAAGGTCAACTTGACCATATTTTCAACAAAAGTCAACTTTTTCTCATGCTTTGCTAGAACTTGCCTTTTTTCAAAAAATTTCAATCCATGCATAAAATTCTTCATATCTTCCACTTTAGGCCACCATGTTCTTCATCATATCACCAATCTTCCTTCCTTCTTTTCACTCTACTAATCATAGGGACAAGAGAGTTCAAAAAAGGAAGGAAAATGACTTAAAGTGTGGTTAGCCAAAGGAAAGGTCTAAAGGCAAAAAATGGTGAGCAATGGATAATAATATCAAGGTAGGCTCATAGGGCAAAGTAGCTCAATATAGATTAAAGATGGCCTCAAATCATATCATGTGAAATCAATGTCTAATGTAGCCTTAAACAAGATTAAAGCCAAGTTCTAGAGTATAATGCACATGTGTGGAACTCACATCAAGAAAAATATCATCCGTTCAAGATTGAAACGGGCATAAATTTGGCTCAAAACTCACAGGTTAATGGTGATCACGACTCATCTCATATCAAAATTGCTCATATCATCAAAATCTCAAGTATCATCAAATCCATAGCACAAAAGACAAGATAAGAATCAAGCCATAACTCCACTACATCCAACATGAACTTTCAACTCATCCACACAATAATAAACATATCTCATGCCACACTGCTCTAAGCTAGCAACAATATGGCAAAAATCAACAAGCAAAAACAAGGCATCAACTAGGCATATGATCCAAATCATCATCGGAACACCAAAAATCTACCTAAGCATAACATTGCAATGAGATTTACGAAACGAAGACACCCTCCCAAACTTTTTTGGACCAAGGGTCTAAAAGTTTGGCAAAGAGTGGAGAAAAGATCATGCAATGCACAAATCAAAGCACAATACCACAAGAATCAACAATTAAGCTCAAAATAGCAATCTACAAAAGAACAAACTAAAATGAGGAAAAGGAAGCAAGTAAACAAGCATAAGTAAGAAGGGAGAATCGAAAACATACCTATGGAAGGAAATGAAGAGTAGAATTGTAGAGCTTGAGTTCCAAGAATTTTCCTCTCCTCTTCTTGTGTGTTTTGGAAAAGTGTGTGTGCAAAAATATGGTGTAAAATATGTGTGTTTGTATGTGGAATATGGTGTACAATGGTGTAGGAAGAAAGTGTGGTCGAAACAAGAAAAGTGGTCAAGATGACTCACCTTGGGTGCTGCGCCCAGTCACATGACCACCACCGCTCGGACTGCCTTCTGTGGCCGCTCGGACGCGGCTCAGGCTTCATGACCAAGCGATAAAATTCTCCCCGGGCCGTAGCTGTTCGCTCGGTCAGCTCAAGGTGAGCGCTTGGACGCTTCAAGGCCGGTGCTCGGTCAGGGCTGTTTTTCACCAATTTACGAAATTAAATTCCCTACACCATTTCAAACCATTTTTAACCACTACAAACATCACCAATCATCATCAAATAGCTCATATGAAGAATGATCACACCCCCCAAAACTTTTTCGGACTATAAATCTTAAAAGTTTGGACAAGAATGATGAATATGGCTAGAATTAAGCAATTAGGCACTCATTCATGCACAACACTTCTTCAAAACTCATCCTACCAATATACTATGAACATCCCACTTACTAGCAATTAAGCACAAGTAATCATCAAGAACTAAGAAAAGATATTAGCACACAATAAAGACCAAGATGATTAAAACACACTTACTTCCCAATCCTTCAAGTAAATCAATGAAACAAAAACAAAACTATTTAAACCTCAAATCAAACAAGTACACAAAATTTTAGATGGGTTGCCTCCCATCTAGCGCTTGGATTTAACGTCCCCTAGTCGGACGACACCAATGTTAGCTAAATGGCCAAGGATATTTGGCCTCCTCCCCATCAAACAATCTCAAAGCATTATGATTAAGAAAACATGTAGGATTTCTACCCCACACCCCCAATTTCCTTATCATCTTATACTTATAAGCACATGAAAATTCTTCCTCATTTCTTCTCAACCTAATCCACCCCCATCTCTTACTATCAAAAAATGTCAAGAGGATTTTCAATTCAATTTTATCATCAATCAATTCAAGAGGCAAGACGAAATCAATATAAACAACATTATCAAAATAAGCATAAGTAGAAGAGTCCAAGGGTTTAGAAATGCTCATTTCAATTGTAGGCTCCTCCTCTACTTCATTTTGTTGTTTTTCTTCCATCATGCATATGTCCATGAGTGGACCTTCATCTTCCTCTTCTTGTCCTTTCTCTTTTCCTCCACTTAAATTTTCTCCTTTCTTATCCACCATTTCTCTTTCTTGATTCCTATCAATATATACAAATGAAGTATCATCATCATTATCATAATAAAGAGGATTAATATCATACTCAATATAATTGTAAAAAGGATTCATAAAGCTCTTAAAATCGGAGATATCTTGAGCATGAGTAAACTTGATCTCTTCATAATCATCTTTAGCTTCTTCATCCTCTTCACTTTCATCAATTTCTTCTTTTTCCTCCTCCTTTACACACTCTTCTCTTTCTTCTTCTTCTAGTCCAACCTTCTTTTTTTCTTCATTCCTAATCAATATAGCATGAGGAAACTTATAAGCAATATCATCATCAATAATACGAATTTCATAATCAATGTAAGCATGAGAAGGTTCAATAGACATTTTAGCTCTATTACAATTTACAATAGAAAGAGATTTAATCATCTCATGACGCTTATCATCTTCATCTTCCACATCCCCTTTTTCTTTATCATTACCCCCATCTTCATCCTCACACATCTCATTGGCTTGAATGCTCAATTGCTCCATTTGGAACTCTAAATTAGTAATTTGATGACTTTGAGACATGAACATTTCATCAAACTTGTTGTTTGTCTCCTCATAGTCTCTTTTCCATTCCATTCTCATTTCTATCGATTTCTTGAGGATTTGAGCCAACATATCTTCCACATAGCTTGAAGAAGTGTCCTCTTGATGAAAAGTCATAGGAAGATATGGAGTGTAGGAGCATGTATACTTATGATGAGAGTAGGAATCTTGATATGACATTTCACAAATCTCATGGGCTTGTTGGGTCAATTGCCCCAATTGGAACTCTAAGCTCTTGATTTGATATCCTTGAGCTTGGAAAAGTCTATCAAACTTCCTATTGGTCTCCTCAAAGCACCTTGTAGCTTCAATGTTCATCTCTTCCAATTCCTTGAGAATGTGAGCTAGAGTCTCATTTAAATGGCTAGGAGTTTCTTCTTGGGAAGGCATATGTGATGGTAAAGTGTAGGAATGTGGATCTTTATAGGAGTAGGAATCTTTAGATGTATATGAGTTAGAAAGATAAGAAACTTCTTGTGGAGGTAGTGGAATTTGAGTTTGGTTCCATAACATCACCATTATATACTTCATACACTCTTCTAACATGGTGATTTTATCTAAAGTGGCTGGGATTTTAAAAGGGTAAAGTTGATAAATGTATGGATTAGGAGATGATATATTTTGTGGAGAATACGAGCAATCGTTGTATTCGCCCATCTTCAATTGAGTTCACTCCTACAAAAATCAAGCAAGTATCAACACTCACCAAGAATAGTAGCAATCAAACAACAAAAACAAAGAAAAGAAATGTAAACAAACATCAACTAGCTTGACAAAGAGACCGTTTCCCCGGCAACGGCGCCAAAAACTTGTTTGCCAAAATCGTGATGATTTCCACGCAAGTGAATGTGGTCGTTGTTGTCGTGGCAAGTTAACCAAGTTAAATACCGAACACAGGGAAACGATGCGATATCAAGCAAGCATTGAATGTCTACAAAAGGCTAATAGCTAGGAAAGCAAGAAAACCATCAAGGATTCTATCTACTATGGCAAAGCAAAGTAAATCCTAACTATCACCTCAAAGAAGTGAGCAAGTGTGAAGTGTACATGGAAGTAATCCTACTATGGTTCCTCTAGTATCCTATCCATCCTAGCATGCAAAAGATTTCTTGATGTATTAATCAAGCCAACTAGTGTCTAGATCTCTCTATAACACAAGGTAAGGCTCTATTAGGTGTCTAGATCTCTCTACAACTCCTAACACTCCAATTAAGAGGTCTTAGGCTAATATGCAATTCTCATTAGTCATACAAGCCAAATATCAAACACTTGGTATGCATAAGGTTCTTATAGCTCAATTCTCATTTCATTGCTAAAACATATAAGCCATTCAATCCAGTTTAACATCCCAAGCATTCATACAAGTCATTAATAAGAGAACTAATCCAACAAGATCACTAATTCATGCATAGGATTAATAAGAACTAAATTCACCATAGTATTCATACAACCATGCAACAAGGAATTAGCCCATGGCTAATTGGTAATGAAAAACAACAATTAACATTCTAAACAACATGATTATGAAGTAAAGCAATAGAATTCAAGAGAACTTACCAAATGTAGATGAAATTGAAATACAATCATCAAACCTTTAAAATGCTATCTTCTAATCCGGAGCTCAAAATCATAAAATGAACCTTAGAATTGTAGCTAATAACGAGACTAATCTAATGGAGAAAACGGATTAAAGATCCAATGGATGGATCAAAAGTAATTGTAGAGAGAAGTATGAAATCTAACTAAGAACCCACTAATAACCTCTAACCTCTCTCTCTAAAACTACCTAATGATCTAACTAATAAAGATTATTCTTGAAAATCTGATCCTTGAGGTATTTATAGTGCCCACAATGTTTAGTCCAAAGTTCCCTTCATTAAACGCGTGAAAATACGAAAATAGCCCTAAAATTTCGGACTTTTTGCACTTCTGTCGCCCGAGAACTGTAGGTCTGTCGACCTCTTGGTCGACAGCTTGGTCGACACGGGTGCCTTTTGTCGTCCAAGAGCTGTGCAACTGTCGACCAAGCTTGGTCGATAGCCAGCTCGACAAATGGCTGTCTTTCCAGGTAATTGGATCGCGCGAAGCTTTTCTTCCGAAGAAGGAGTCCGTGTCGCCCGAGGCCTTAGTCTCGGTCGATGCGTGACTTCCTTGTTTTTGTCATATCTTGAGCTCTAGAACTCCGATTGACTCGATTCTTTTTGCCTCTTCAAGCTTTTTGACATGGAAGAGTAATATCTCCATTTTGATCAACTCCAGAATTCGGAATTTTCTCAAACTTGCTCGTTTCTTCCTTGTTTTGCTTGTTTTCACATACAAAGCACATTTTCTTGCCACAAAAGGTAAATAGCGCAATTTATACCAAATTAGGGTCAAATATGAATATAAGCACATCAAAACCATATAAAAATGGATGCAAAAACATGCAATTATGACCCTAATCATGCCACTAATAATAATCCACAATCATCTTTTTTGAAATTTGTTCATGTGAACGTATCCTTTGGCCTATCCGATAGGGAGAAAGGCGCTTGCCAATGCATAGCCAAAAGACTTCACAAACAAATAAATCATGGAGGCCAAATAATTCAATTTTATTATCTAGAATAAAATACCGAATTATATTTAAAACATACTTAGTAATTTTCGAAGTTGAGATTTTTCATCACGACATCCATGCAATCAAATATTTAATCAAATTAAATAAATAAAGCATGCATCAAAACAAATTAAACAAATTGGCACGTTATATCTAATTTTCATGGTTTAATTTCTCATTTTGACTATGAGATGTCGTAATCACCGTTCGTCTTCAAGCTTTATCGTCCATCTCGATTAAGGTCCCACTCGACCGCAACCAAATTACAACAACTTTATCTCCGGGCCTTAAAATCTCTGTTCTTCGTCTTTGATATCGGTTACAATTTATTTATAAAAATAAATAAATAAACTTATCATCTAGACTAGTCTATTACATAAAAACATCCTAGTCTACCCATGGATTTTCTCACGAGAAAAATGATCCGAACGAATCGGATTTTAAAACCGCATCATCATACATGCATGCATAAAAAAATTAAATACCATGACAATTGGATACCTGCAAAAAAGATCTAGCAATTCTACTATCCAATTTTCAAATTTAATATTAAACACTTAAATTACAATTTAACGTATAGAGCCCGAAACAGGCTCTCATACCAGTTGTTAGGGAATTAAACGCGGATCTAGTTGGGATTTACGCTAAATACAAATTTAAGCCTACAATTAATATCATGATTTAAACATAATTAAATCAAATAATTATATACCCAACAACAGGCTTTGCATGCAAAACATATGAATCATATAATATCACATAAAGCCCTAAATATGCGGAACTAAGGGATTTAGTGAAATATACCTCTTGAATAAAAGACAGTTTCTGAGATAAAATGAGTCCTTTTGAGATGCTTTGGGAGTCCCTTTGCTTTGTTGATATCAAACTCGTCCTTATGAGATGCCTTAGAGCCAAGTAGTATCAACAATGAATTTGAAGGCGTCCTTCTTGAGACCTCAACTTGATAAACCCAAAAGCCTTCTCAAGTATTCCCTTGTCCTTATTCGTACACCCGGTGGGAGGCCACACGAATAATCACAACACAAGGAAGAAAATAATTTTGTTGCCCAATACACCTCGAGATTTTCGAAAATCTTGATTCAATAGTTATGAATATGAAGTCTTGTATCATCTCATATTTATAATGAGAATACAAGATCTTGAATATCTTGAATATCAAATATTTCAAATCTTGACTATCATGAATATCAAATATTCTAATCTTGATAATCTTGAATATCAAATATTCAATTCTTGATATTCTTAATCATACTAGAATTTTCGAAAAATACACTTCATATATTAATCCAATGAGATCTTGATTTTATTAGATATTCTTATATCCAAGATACATATCTATTTTTCATAAAATCTCTCATTAATATATATGCGTTTTTTCGAAAAATTACAAATTAATTGTGCCCAAAATATTTCTTTTATTTTAATCACCTTATTCATTGTTGGACATTTAATTGGGCTACTTGAGGGTCCTTTAGGAGAATTAAGATTGGACCTCCTAATGGGCCTTGAATTCTAACATTGAGCCTAATGTCATTCAACCCATTAACATTAATCTCACTCCACTACAGGATTAATGTTGCACTATCCATCTTAACCCATATTACAATCATATGGCTCCCGGTTATTATTTTCCGTGTTTAAGATTCTATTGTCCGTTAATTAATCAAGCGACTGAACGCTTTAATTAATTTAACATCTTAACCTTGGAGTAAGGACAACTCTTCTTTATCATCATACCGAAAACAAATTCCACTTGCAAGATTTAGTATGACGAACGTTTAGAGCCCACCAAGGGGACTAATCATGCAAGACTCTCCAAGCACACGTTCCTCTGTATTAACTCTTAGCAACTGTCATATTTTCAATGGCGTCACCCAAGTTTGCAAAGTATTTAGTCTTATTGACTCTCTACCCATAACAAAATTAAGTGCCACTCACGGATCACACACAGTCCTATTTAAGGGACAGAGGTTTAGAAATAAACGACCACTGAGGTCTAATTCTTCATCCCATAAATCAGTACGGAAGAGTTACCTCTCTGTAGGTCCTCTTCAATGCATCATCATGCACTAGTGCAATCCCTTGGTCAAGATAAGTCAATCTGGGATATACACATCAACCGTTTACCAATGGGGTGTTCAAATCTCATCTAGGTTGTGAATTTAGTACTTGTTACAAGAAACTGATAATGTGATCTTGCTGTGAGTTATCCGGAGATCACCACATTCAGTATAACTTGTACTATTATATGAACGGATTGCAATAAATAAATAACATTCATATTTATCTAAAGCACAGTGATAAAAGATTTATTTCAGATAAAGCTCAAAGATTCAATTTAGTTATAAAAGTAAAAGCATACTTTCTAGTATAATCCTAACAATCTCCCACTTATACTCAAAGTCTGCTTTTAAGTATACTACAACATATCAATGTACTACACATCTCCTAATAATTTCTCCCACTTATACTCAAAGCAGATTGGCAACTCACTTGACTCCTATTCCTCCCACATGTCTCTCGAATGTACATAGAGGCAGACACTTTGTGAGAGGATTAACTAGGTCGTCTTCCGTTGCTATCTTTGCCATATCTTCATCTCCTCCCTTAACGATTTCTCGTCTAAGATTGTATATCCTTAAATGTGTTTGTTGGCCTTGTGGACTCTTGGTTCCCTTGAATTTGTAACTGCCCTAGCATTACAATGCTAGACAAATTCGGAATTTTATCCAAATCCACTTAGAAGATCTTGAGCCAAACCGATTCCTTCACTGCTCCATAAGCAGTTACTTATTCAGCTTCCATGGTAGAATCAGTGAAGCACACTTCACCATATCATGGCTCCTTCCCCAAAAAAAATACATTCCCCAAGGTAGATCTATATGGAATTTATATCTGATTGGAAATCCGAGTCCGAAATAACCAACAGGGATTAGACTATCTGACTGATAAACCAACATTCTATCTCGAGTTCACTTGAGATATTTCAGAATGTTTTTAACAGCCGTCCAATGCTCTTTCCCGGGGTTACTTTTGATATCGTGCTACCATGCGTACGGCAAAGTTGATATCCGGTCTCGTACACAGCATAGCATACATGAGGCTTCCAACTGCCGAAGCATATGTGATGCCTTTCATGCAATCTATCTTTTCTTGTGTCTTCGGACACATCTCTTTCGATAGATGAATTCCATGTCTAAAAGGTACAAAATCTTTCTTGAAATTCTGCATGCTGAATCGTTTCAAAACAGTATCTATGTATAAAGCTTGCGATAAGCTGATCATTCTCTTCTTGCGATCTCAAGTAATCTTGATCCCTTAGATATGACCGGCTTTCCCTAAGTCCTTCATATCAAACTGATTTGACAACCATACCCTCACGTCTGATAACACCGCCAAATTGTTTCCAATGAGCAAAATGTCGTCTACGTATAGTATCAAGAATACCACGGCAGTTCCGACACACTTCTTGTACACACAACTCTCAAATTCATTTTGATCAAAACCATTGATACCAAGCTCGCGATGCTTGCTTAAGTCCGTAGATAGACCTCTTAAGCTTGCATACAAGGTGCTCTTGGCCTTTTTCAATAAAGCCTTTGGGTCATAGACCCTATCTCGGCTTTCATTGCTGTTTGCCAAGAATCTGCATCCTTATCTTAGAGTGCTTCGTCGTATGTCCATGGGTCTAATTCATCTTCCCCGAGGACTAAGTCAGATGACTCTCCCACGAACATGAATCTCTCATGGGTTGTCTCACAACCCTCCCACTATGACGGGGATTGACACGTGATTTACAACACTTACTTCCCAAGTGTAAGAAGTTCGTGTAATAAAGGTAAGTGCCCGGTTAAATTATCAATCCCATGGGATTAGTGGCAAGTGTAGCCCTAATGCTATGTGTCGGTGCTTGATTGTAGTGCAATTAACTTGTTCCCAACTAAACTAATTCCAACAATTAAAATAGAAACAACTAACTAGAGCAAAGAAATTAAACTAGAACTAAGAAATTAACTAAACAAGACACTAAAATAGCAAACAAGTAAACAAATCAACGAAGACAAACAAATACGAGAAAAGTGTGTTCGGGTGTTCTTCATTGCGGGGTAATCAATCAATGGTTCGACGAGTTCATTTATCCCTTTTTTCGGTCAGAGATAGGAGCAATCACGATTAATACACATTAAATCGTACTGGATAAGCCTAGGATTAACGCGTCAATTAAGCATGTAGATTGTTATAGGAATAGTTCACTGTTTCCCACCCGGGTAATTACACAAGGGTAAGAAAAATCCTAGCGTGCTTTTCCACTCGTATACTAAGGTGTCCCACCTTTGGTCCCCTCACTAATCACCTAAATATTAATTCAAGCAATTAGTGTAGCTTAATGGATTTCTAATGAAAATTACCCAACTCTCATTGCAATAATCCAATATTAACTCAAATCACAAAATCGAACTCACACCCATATGAAATAAATGTGCCTATCACTCTCGTTGCAACAAGTAATTTAAACATATGAATTAAAAGAGCACAATTAGCAATTGATCAAACAAACCCCATTAAACTAATCATATGACCTCCAATTAGAATAAACTCACAAAATCAATCCACTAATTAATTACTCACATAATTCCAAACACTCAAACACTAAAAATCTAGCCAATAATCATAACATTAAACACAAATAAATTCATAACAAATAAAAGACAATAAATCATAAATATTAAAAGTTTTACCAACAAAATTAAATATTAGGATAGAATTCACCTATTGAGAGCCAATATCCCTTCAATCTCTAATAAAGCTTCAACTAAAATAAAAAATCATCAAGAAAGCATAAACCCTAACTAAATGTTGAGTGTGTGAAGTGGTGAGAGAGGATTCTCCCCCAAGGGGTAGGGCGTGTGTTCTCTGATTCCCAGCTGCTTTCCCTTTAACGTCTGCAAGAATGGGCCAAGGCCCAATACATTCCTCATCCACGTGGCTGTTTTAACCAATAAAACTCTGACTTTTGTTGTTGTGCTCGATCGAGCAGAGAGCTTTTGATCGAGCACTATTTTTAAAATAGCTGTGACAACTTTGAATTGGAGGAAGCTCGATCGTGCAGGCTACTCGAGCAAGAGTTGATCGAGCACGATCCAAGTAGTTTTGGCTTCGTAAAATCCTTTAGGCAACTCGATCGAGCAAGGTTGCACGAGCACAAAACACGATTCTTTAACAACGGAATAGCAACTCTCCCCTTTCAGCGACTTTTCAAAACAAACACGTTTACCTTCGATTTCAGCGAGAAACAGGGCTGTTGGGAGATGGGCTGCATTTCCGGCGACATTCCAGCTTCGATTGCAGGCGGCGACGTTGAAGCTGTCGATGGCGGAGCTTTTCCGGCAAAGCTGCGACGAACAGGGGCGGCGCTTTGGGCGCGTCGGCGGCGAACTACAGCTGGGAAGGCTTCGTTCTTCAATTTCCGGCGTGGAGGTGCGTCGGCTCTGAGAAACAGGGGAAGTGGCCGTGACTCGGTTGTGTCTTTCCCAGAGCTGATTTGGGTCACGAATTCCGGCAAGAACAGGGTAGCTTGTGTTGATGAATTTCGGCAACAGTGGTGAAGCTTCTTCATCTTCTCCGGCGAGTTGCTGTGTGGAGGGGCTTCGCAAGAATGAATTTTGGATGGAAATTGGTTCTATCTCTTTTAATTGATGGAGCCTGCGAAAGTGTTGGTCAAATTAATGATAAGTACAAAGAAAGAAAGTGGTTAATAGTGAGCCACGTAATTCCTCTTCAACTTGGTTTGGTCAAAGTAAGAATGGATACCAACTAAAACTGAAACTGATGCCTTAATGTTATATTTCCATCCAGATTCACACATGCATTTGTTTTCTTAATTTTAACAAAATGGGCCCTGGAAATTTTATTTCAATGACTAGAAATGGCCGTGAGTTGTGAAGAAAATTGGGCCCAATTCATTTTTCTATTTGGGTCAAACATTTTCTTGATTCACTTCAATCAATTAATTTTTCACATTTATTTGAAAAGTAATTTGCTCCATAAATCTCAATTTTCTACAAAATAAATAGCAAACACTTCTCTCAATAATTAAGCATAAATGAACAAATTAATGCAACCAATTGCAAGAAATAATATAAAATATGCTATTAAATCACACAAATTTCAAGCAAATAATCACAATAATCAAGGCTCCGGTTGTGTTGGTGTGTCGCGTGATACATCAACTTGTACCCTTGGTATAGGATTAGGCCCTTTTATTTCATCTAATGTAATCTCACTTTTGGGCTTTCTATTGTTCACATAGTCTTCTTCCAAGAACTTAGAATGCGTAATAATTACGATTCTTTGGTCCTTGGGACTATACAACATACCCCCTTTCGTTCCTCTAGGGTATCCTACAAACAACCTCAATTCCGAACGTGGATCCAATTTTCCGGCTTCCTTATCCAACACATATGCCGGACACCCCAAAATCCTTATGTGTCTTAAACTAGGCTTACGCCCGGTCCAAAATTCTGTGGGAGTTTTAGGAACCGATTTGGATGGTACCAAGTTTAGAATGTGAGCCGCTGTTTCCAAGGCATAGCCCCAAAACGACTTGGGTAACTCCGAATAACTCATCATGGATCTGATCATTTCTAAAAGAGTTCTATTTCTTCATTCCGCAACCCCATTTTGTTGAGGGGTACCGGGTGCGGTCAATTGGGATACAATCCCTTCACTTGACAAGAAAGTCAAAAATTCATTGCTGAGATATTCGCCCCCACGATCCGATCGTAGGAACTTGATACTCTTTCTCCTATGTTTCTCGGCCTCGACTTTGAACTCTTTGAATTTATCAAAGGTTTCCGATTTGCGCCGCATGAGGTAAACGTACCGTAAAAGTTATGAAATACTCAAAACCTCCTCTAGCTTGAACCGACATTGGCCCACATACGTCAATGTGAACGATTTCCAACACTTCACTAGCTCTATTCCCCTTGGCCCCGAAAGCCCTCTTGGTCATTTTTACCTCTAAACAAGATTCACGCATTGGAAATGGCTCAACATGGAGAACCTCCAACGAGCCATCCGCCACTAACCTTTGAATTCTCTTTAGATTAATATGACCAAGTCTTAGATTCCATAGAAGTGTTTCGTTTACGGTTGAAGAAAATTTTCTTTTCTTAGAAATAGTCGATGTGTTATAAGAAGCATTTTGTGTGTGGTGTGCACTTTTAATAGTATAAAGATTATTCACTAATGTTCACGAACAGATGAACTCATCGTTTCGAAAAATAACAACCATATTATTAAAAGAAACTGAGTATCCATCAACGTACAATTTAGAAACCGAAATTAAATTCTTCCTAAAACAGGGAACATAAAGAACATCTTTTAATACTAAAACTCTATTTTCAAAAGATAGGTGCACGTCTCCCACTGCGACAGCCGCTACCCTCGTAGCATCGCCCAATGTGATGAGGATCTCATTTGCACTAAGTTGTCGGGTTTTCCAGAACCCCTGTAAAGTGAAACATACATGATCAGTAGCTCCCGTATCCACTACCCACGAATGGGAAACATACACCGGTAAACAAGTTTCAACAACAAGTGCATGAGAATTACCTTTCTTCCCGGTCTTCTTTGGCTTGGGACAGGCCATCCTCTAATGTCCTTTCTCACCACAGTTGAAACACTTCCCTTTGGTAGCTTTCTTGACCCCTCCTTCATTAGTCACCTTACTCTTAGCTTGGTTCGGGCCTTTGGTCTTCTTCTTCTTCTTCCCAACTTTCGGTGTGGAAGAAGTCCGACCGCTTGCCACCAAGACTTGAGTTTGGTGTCCCATGAGTGTCTCCGCCGATACCAAAGCTTGCAAGAGTTGTGCCAACGTGAACTCTTAATTATTCATCATATAGTTCAACTAGAACTGCTCAAAGCTTTTCGGTAAAGAATGGAGAACGAAATTAACTTGAGTTTCCGCATCATATTCCGCTCCAAGTACCTCTAACATGTTGAGGTAGCCCATCATTTTGAGAACGTGATCCTTTACGGGCGTTCCCTCCACCATTTTCAGCGATAACATATCTCGCATGGTGATTTGCCTAGCCGTACGATTCTGATGAGTGAACATCTCCTTAAGGTTTAGCATCATATTAGAAGCGGATTACATGTCTTGGTGTTGGTGTTGCAACACATCTGACATTGAAGCCAAGATGGTACACCTAGTCATTTCATCGAATTTCATCCACTCCCTATGATATTCCCTTTCGGCAATATCCGCATCATCCGTAGTCATAGGGGGCTTTGGTGTGTCAAGAACCCATTTGTGTTGTTGTGCGGTTAGGACAATAAATAAGTGACGTTTTCGATCAACATAGTTTTCACCTTCCAATTTGTAATTTTAAGTATTGTAAACAGTGGATTAAAAAGAGACGACATGCTGAACTGAAATAAAACATACATTGCATTAATACATACATCGATTTGCAAAGATTATCACAAATATCGATCATGCTTTGTATTAAAATCTAAAAAAAAATACATAGCATTAATCGGCCGACATCTTAAAACAGTTCACATAAGCCATGATGAGTGTGGACGTTTATGCAAACACATTTAAGCAAGTTACAAACAAGAACAATTACAAACTGTTAATTTCAAAAATTAATAGTCGGCTCCCACTTGACCATATAAAATCGGTAGGGACTCCGATGGGGAGTAATAAAATGTCAATTTTATACCTAAGTATTAACCACGATTAAATACAGGATTATTACTTCATTTTAAATAAGTCACTCGATGGGAGGGTTAATACTGCCACTAATAATAATCCACAATCATCCTTTTGGGAATTTGTTCATGTGAACTTATCCTTTGGCCTATCCGATAGGGAGAAAGACGCTTGCCAATGCGTAGCCAAAAGACTTCACAAACAAATAAATCAAGGAGGCCAAATAATTCAATTTTATTATCTAGAATAAAATACCAAATTACATTTAAAACATACTTACTAATTTTCGGAGTTGAGATTTTTCATCACGACATTCATGCAATCAAATATTTAATCAAATTAAATAAATAAAGCATGCATCAAAACAAATTAAACAAATTGGCACGTTATATCTAATTGTCATGGTTTAATTTCTCGTTTTGACTACGAGATGTCGTAATCACCGTTCGTCTTCAAGCTTTATCGTCCGTCTCGATTAAGCTCCCACTCGACCGCAACAAAATTACAACAACTTTATCTCCGGGCCTTAAAATCTCCGTTCTTCATCTTCGATATCGGTTACAATTTAATTATAAAAATAAATAAATAAACCTATCGTCTAGACTAGTGTATTACATAAAAACATCATAGTCTACCCGTGGATTTTCTCACGAGAAAAACGATCCGAACTAATTGGATTTTAAAACTGCATCATCATACATGCATGCATAAAAAAATTAAATACCATGACAATTGGATACCTGCAAAAAAGATCTAGCAATTCTACTGTCCAATTTTCAAATTTAATATTAAACACTTAAATTACAATTTAACGTATAGAGCCCGAAATTGGCTCTAATACCAGTTGTTGTGGAATTAAATGCGGATCTATTCGGGATTTACGCTAAATACAAATTTAAGCCTACAATTAATATCATGATTTAAACATAATTAAATCAAATAAATATATACCCAACAACAGACTTTGCATGCAAAACATATGAATCATAAAATATCACATAAAACCCTAAATATGTGGAACTAAGGGATTTAGTGAATTATACCTCTTGAATAAAAGACAGTTTCTGAGACAAAAGGCGTCCTTTTGAGATGCTTTGGGTGTCCCTTTGCTTTGATGATATCAAACTCATCCTTTTGAGATGCCTTAGAGTCAAGTAGTATCAACAATGAATTTGAAGGTGTCCTTCTTGAGACCCTCAACTTGATAAACCCAAAAGCCTTCTCACGTATTCCCTTGTCCTTATTCGTACACCCGGTAGGAGGCCACACGAATAATCACAACACAAGGAAGAAAATAATTTTGTTGCCCAATACACCTCAAGATTTTTGAAAATCTTGATTCAATAGTAATGAATATGAAGTCTTGTATCATCTCATATTTATAATGAGAATACAAGATCTTGAATATCAAATATTTCAAATCTTGATTATCATGAATATCAAATATTCTAATCTTGATAATCTTGAATATCAAATATTCAATTCTTGATACTCTTAATCATACTAGAATTTTCAAAAAATACCCTTCATATATTAATCCAATGTGATCTTGATTTTATTAGATATTCTTGTATCCAAGATACATATCTATTTTTCATAAAATCTCATTAATATATATGTATTTTTTCAAAAAATTACAATTTAATTGGGCCCAAAATATTTCTTTATTTTTAATCACCATATTCATTGTTGGACATTCAATTGGACTACTTGAGGGACCTTTAGGAGAATTAAGATTGGACCTCCTAATGGGCCTTGAATTCTAACATTGAGTCCAATGTAATTCAACCCATTAACATTAATCTCACTCCACTATAGGATTAATGTTGCACTATCCATTTTGACCCATATTACAATCATATGGCTCCCGGTCATTATTTCCCGTGTTTAAGATTCTCTTGTCCGTTAATTAATCAAGCGACTGAACGCTTTAATTAATTTAACATCTTAACCTTGGAGTAAGGACATCTCTTCTTTATCATCATACCGGAAACACATTCCACTTGCAAGATTTAGTATGATGAACGTTTAGAGCCCACCAAGGGGACTAATCATGCAAGGCTCTCCAAGCACACGTTCCTCTGTTTTAAATCTTAGCAACTATCATGTTTTCAATGGCATCACCCAAGATACAAAGTATTGAGTCTTATTGACTCTCTACCCATAACAAAATAAAGTGCCACTCACGGATCACACACAGTCCTATTTAAGGGACAAAGGTTTAGAAATAAACGACCACTGAGGTCTAATTCTTCATCCCATAAATCAGTACGGAAGAATTACCTCTCTGTAGGTCCTCTTCAATGCATCATCATGCACTAGTGCAATCCCTTGGTCAAGATAAACCAATCTGGGATATACACATCAACCGTTTACCAATGGGGTGTTCAAACCCCATCTAGGTTGTGAATTTAGTACTTGTTACAAGAAATTGATAATGTGATCTTGCTGTGAGTTATCCGGGGATCACCACATTTATCTATAGTGTAACTTGTACTATTATATGAACGGATTGCAATAAATAAATAACATTCATATTTATCTAAAGCACAGTGATAAAAGATTTATTTCAGATAAAGCTCAAAGATTCAGTTTAGTTATACAAAGTAAAAGCATACTTTCTAGTATAATCCTAACAGGATAATGGTATATATTGATTTTTTGCCCTATTTTCCAAATCGTAACTCTGAACTGCATTTTAATTTTTTTTCAAATCGTATTAGGAAAGTCGAATAAAACTGAAATGACTAAGGAACACGAAGACAAGAGCAGGGGCGCTGGAATGTGCTCAAGGAAGAAGAGGGATTTGCGTAAAAAGGGTAAGGAATGTTCTTGTTTAGTAAATAATGTAAATAAATATAGGATTTCTTGTATTTACATTCGATATTGATTACAATAATGTATGAGAAGGGAATACAGTTGAAATAAAATTATGATGTGCATATTTTGAAACCCGTCAAATCTGATGTAAAGACTCCTTATAGTTTGGATCCCAGTAGACGGGTAATGTTCAATAATGTAACTAGAAGTTAAAAAAAAAGGGTAAGTTCTAATAGTTAGTTATAAGTTATTAGAACTATTATATAGCCTTAGAGTTATTCTGAGTGATCACAGCAACTAATGAAAACATAGAAACATTGATTTACTTGGTAACATCAATTATGTATCTATAAAGTTCTAATAGATATGGAAAGTTCAATAAAGAAGTATAAGTTCAATTAGAATAGGAGCCAAGTTATTAGTCTAACAGAGAATGATTTGTGGAAACCTAAATAACTAGAAGATGGGCTGAGGGTAATATTTTAAAAGGTGTGATATAATAGCAAATATTAATTTCTATGTTACAGTACCTCACATAAATTCAACTTAATAAACATAAGTTCAATTGCTATAGACATATAATATATGTATATGCCTATGTAACTTGACATTTGTATGAGCAATGGAAGTAAGTAATGAAATCATTGAGACTACCAATTTTGTAAATGTTCATTATGTAAACTATATGTTACAATACACATACATAAGTTCAATTAGTTTTAGTATAGTGGTATAATTACTTCAAATTTAAGACTAACATGAGATGTTTAATTCAAATTTTTTGGGCTCTACTTGAATTCTGCTATACTATTTAATATTTAACACATATGGAAGGATATAGAGAATTTCAAGTTACATTATATTTGTTAGTGTTCATTTAAAGTGATTGTATTTGATTTACTGTATAATTGCTTATATGTTAATAATTTGTGTATTCTACACAGGTAAAAGAAAGTTATCTGACTGCTCATACAGTTCAAATACAGGTAAAAATGTTTGGAATAGTTAGCTCCACTAGAGTCAATATGAAAAATAGGAAACAAAGAGACAATGTTAATCTGACAATGTTGGAGTGAATGTAGAATAGAAAGATATGTAGTAAATCATATTCATAAAGTAATATGCATATAACTAACATATTGTCAAATTTTAATTGTTAACAGATAGCAACGAAAAAGAACAATACGCAGAACATAGAAGAGGACGAAGAAAACACCATGAGACAGATTCTATTTCAGAAGGTGAAAATTATTGCTATATTAATGAAGTTCAAGTACATTCATACAAGAACTTCATAGTTTCATACAATGCAGATGAGAGCAACGATGGCGGTCATAACTGTGCTTGTAATAAAAGGAAATGTAGCAGGGGACAGAAACATAAAATAAGAAATGATGGTAAATATACTGAATTTGACAAATTTTGTCTAATTTTTGTTAATTGACATATGTTTCATTAGAAAAAAAATTTCTATCTTATTTATAGAAGAACAGGTGATGCAGATTGTGAAGCCACATAATTCATTCAGTGAGTTATTATATAAAGCTGATGCACATTTAAAATTGTGAAACTTTTGGAATATGTAACAAAATGCTCCTATAATATAACATAATTTGTTGTTGACATTGAAGGACATGTTAGTGTTAAACCAAACACAACATATTATAGAAGCAACCTAAAGAGTACAATGAAATAACTGAAAATAGTTGCTTTCAAAGAAGTGCATATTGATAAGCTGCGATTGTGTCCATTCTGGTTACTTATTGAGTCATTGTTGAAGATTGATCATGAACAATGGAAGAGCAAGTGTAACAAGGCAGAGGGCGATATACAGAACATATTACGTACATATGATGTTTACAAAGAGTCTTTCATTATAGGGGGGAATGAGGTGAAGATAAGGGAAAAAGACGTGAAGCTTGTGTTTGGTATTGTGGGTGGCAATTGTACAATACCAGCTACTGAGAAAGAGTATGCCATGCCTCCATGGATTGATCGATGCTTTGCTGCAGAAATTAAAGGAAGGAAAGGATAATTTTCATGTACAAGCATTTTATATACGAGAAGTTGAAGGCTACAGTTGAATTGGATGATGGTTTAAGCATTGAAGATGTGGTACGTATGTCACACTGCTACCTGTTATCATCTTTGTTAGCACCAGGACATAACAGATCCATTTCGTTCCACCTAACATGTTACTTGGAAAATTTGAAGAGAATATGCGATTACAAATGGAGTAGGTATATATCTGACTACCTACTCACACAAATAAAGTCTTGCAACAACCTAATAATTGGGGGTTGTGTAATGCTTCTTACGTATGATAAATAAATATGTAAATACATAATTCAATTAACTGTACACTAATAAATCTTTTGATTTGCAGTATTGGTTGTGCGAACATACATGTTTGATTGCTCCATCCGACATTGAAGCTTTTCCATATTTCTTAAGATGGGATTTGAAGGTTTTGAGCAACGCCTTGAGAAAGGTTAACCTGGTCAAATTGCGGAAAGATAGTGTAAGTATATTTATATTAATTTATAAAATTACACAGAATAATTTTATATCATTTTATTGAATTTAAATTTATAGGTGATTTTGGGATCCTATTTATGGGAATACTGCTGAAAAGACTGTGCTACAAATAACAAAACAGAAGAGTGTTATTTGTGATGATGCTGGTACAAGTAGAGAGTATAGTCCAAAAGGTTTTGAACAAAGTGAAGATTTATATGACATACCAATTAATCTGAATGAGATTATTCGTCATATAACGAATAGTGCATTGAAAAGCAGTTGTGATGGTAGTACAAAATCTCCAATAAAAGTTGTTGTGGTGAATGCAGAAATTGAATCAGCTACATCGGATAAAACTACTGAAAAGAGTAATTTCACAAAGTCTGTGATACATAATATTTATGATGTAGGGCAGGATGTGGAGGCACCGAATTTCAGTTTTGACCTGACAGATAATATTGGTAACGATGGAAATAGTTGGGATAAGTCACACTTGAACAAAGTGAACAAAGATCTTTTAAAAAGGAATGAATGCTTGATAAGAGAACTGGATGATAGTAGAAAGATGGTGGCATGCAAAGATAGTGAAATAGAAGAATTGAAAAAACATCTACTTGACATTGACACGAGAATAGGAATTGAACAGACGGTCGTGGAAGCCAATATACAAAATGCTCTCATAGAAAAAAGAAACTTGCAAGAACAGTTAGAGAGAAGTAAATGAGACAACAAGGACAAGGAAGGTAAGATTGATATTTTGAGAAGAGAACTAGTGGCTGTTGCTAAAAAGATGGAAGAATGCAAAAGAGAAATGGAGTTCGAGAACAATTTCTTATTGAATGAGTTAAAAAGGCTGAAGGGAGGGGTTAATGAGCAGGGGGATGAACACAATGGTGTAGTTGGTGATGTGGAACAAATGGAGGGTGATGGTAGGTTCCAGGACATAACTGATAATGATGAATGGGGATCAATTACAACTGCACAAATGAGAGAAATTGAGGAAATTGAGCAAGAACATACTTCTAGTAGGCAAAGGAAAGGAAAAGAACCAATGGAAGTGGATGATGAAAATCTTAGAGCGACTGGAGGTCAAAATGTAGTTCCATTTAATATTGAGGAAGACGCAGCAATCAGTTCGGATAATAAGTTGGATGGTAATTTAGCACCGGTTCTAAGGAAAAGAAGATCTAAAAGTTATCCAACTCCAAACTCCATGGTAAGGACTGTGAAATTAATAACACAAAATGATGATAGACGAGCAGTTGTGTTGAGTCCTGATGAGAAGTTGATACAAACAAGGGGTGTTCCTTATAAGGCCATATTTGGAGTAGGATTAAAATGGGATGACAATAAGGGTGCAATGAAAAGGATACCAAGTAAGATACGAGACATGATAGAGGAACTATGGAGTCAGCATGGTGAAAGGTAATAATTTGATAAGGTTTAATATTCTTTAAAAAAAATTCTTATTACTGCATGATGGAATTCATTTATTATTGGTTAAAGTAATAATGATTTGAAATTACAATTTTATTATACAGTGCAATCTGTTGGGCATACGAAGGTCCTCTTGGAGATGTTACATTGAAGGATATACTAGCAATACTGCATCATGAAAGAATCTCGTCACCTGTATGGTTTATTTTATAAACTTATTATGTGAAACATTTTTATATTTTAGAATAAGAACATATTTACTCATCAATTTGTATTTTAAAACAAAATAGGTGGTCGATGGATGGACAGATTTGCTTTTCAAGATGTACTGGGATAAAGAGAATGTGGCTGGGTGTATGGTATTCACTGATTGTTGTTGGGTACGTATATTTAAATTGAGATTTTAAATCCCTAGGATGATGACTTATTTTTAGTTACTAATCATGATTATAAATATACACGTTTCATATAGGAAATTGTGAATGATAGAATAAGTTATTCAGAAGGTACGGTTGAAAAATTGCTAGATAAGAGAATCATGGAAGTTGGATTGGATGATGATTTGGTGTTTCCACTGTTGACAAAAGGGGTGGGACAATGTTCAAGAGTTTCAGGTGATCACTGGACAATGCTCAGATTTGATCTCCAAAACTGTGAGTGGAACTTTTATAATTCTCTTCGTCCATGACGGGGTCGGGACGTGCATTATGACCGCTTGCTAACTTTGGTAATATTTTATTTGTTGTTTGTAAATGTCAATATTAAATGCCATTTATACAATAAAATCTGGAAATACATAAATATGTAACTTCAACTAGTTTGGCTGTGGAATGGATGCAAAAATGTATGCAGGTTTCGTATGTTGAAAAGAAATTGAGGGAGGTCTTTGCAACTAAGGCTCCTACACATCGATTCTTAAAGTATGGAGCAAAGAAACCAACTGTTTGTGTTTGTGCCAGACAAGTGGACCACTCAGTTGATTGCGGTGTGATAATGTGTCACAACATTGAAAACACAATTCTGAAGTGTTCAAGCAATTTGTATCACTTCTCACACGACGAATCTGCTGATTACCGTGCAAGGATGGCAAAATGGTTCTTGGACTTTATGTCCATTGAGGATTCAGAGTAAAATGTTTGGTTGGATAGTTAATGATGTTAACGGTATTGTGATCTATCAGTTTGGTATGTAGGATTCATATATTATAACTTAACTAGTACTGCGTATTATTAAAGAACTTAAAAAATTTGGGATGTAATTTGTGTTAGTATGTATAATGATGTGATGGTATGTACTATTTTAAACAGATGTAACTATGGTTGATTCCTATGTTAAAATTTTGTGCCTATCATTATTGGGATCTATCTTATGTAAAATTTTGATTTCAGGTTATAATTGTTGAAGTACAAGATACAGTCTAAAAGTGATCTAGAAGTACTGCAAAACTCAAACTTGCAAATAGGAAAATGAACTTAAAACATTTCAAAATCAGGTGTTATTGTTGGGTTTTGAACTTACTTAAAATTATGTATTAGCATGCGCATTTAGAATAAGAATATTAATATAAGATCAAATTAATGGTTAAGGCAGTACATTTATTATTAAATTCTTACATTGTTGCAAACCATATTAGTTATTTATCAACAATGAAACTAAACAATTATATAAGGTGAAATAAATGTTTCCTAAAAAATTGAAGAAAATAATAAATTGCTACATAAATTCCAACTACATATTTCCACTTATTTAACAAAAATTGTTGAATTTAAGTTTTATAAATTCCAACATAATTTACATTAACATTATTTTAATTGAATTTTTTTAAAACATTTCAAAATTGATATTAGAGAATTGAACGTTTGTGATAAAATTGAACTTTATGGCAATATCAATTATTAAATGTTACACATTATTTTAATTTAAAAAAAGATAAGTGTTTAATAATTATTCATTATTTTGTAACCCAAAAATGGTTTCAAAGTAGTTGAGATACCAAAATTAAATTGAACTTATATTTAAAAAAGTATATTTTTCTAAACAATTACATTTTTGGGATATACAATCTTCTAAATTGATTTAAAAACAAAATTTTAATCTAATTGAATATAAAAATGTTAAATAGTATTATACACTATTTTCAGAATTGGACTTTTTGATAAGAATTGAACTTTTTGATAAATTTTAAATAAGTTATATTTTATAATAGGAAAATGAACTTAAAATATTTCAAAATCAGACTTCATTGTTGGTTTTTGAACTTACTTCCAAATTTGGTATTAGCATGACATATTTAGAATAAGAATATTAATATAAGAACAAATTAATGGTTAAGGCAGCACATTGATTATTAAATTCCTACATTGTTGCAAACCATATTAGTTATTTATCAACAATGAAACTAAACAATTATATAAGGTGAAATAAATGTTTCCAAAAATATTCAAGAAAATAATAAATTGCTACATAAATTCCAATTACATATTTCCACTTATTTAACAAAAAATGTTGAATTTAAGTTTTATAAATTCCAACATAATTTACATTAAAATTATTTTCATTGACCAATTTTAAGATTTTGGAAAATTGATATTGGAGAATTCCTCAAATTGACCAACATAACACATTAAAATTACTCAAGATTTTGGAAAATTGATATTGGAGAATTGAACTTTTGTGATAAAATTGAACTTGATGGCAATATCAATTACTAAATGTTACACATTATTTAAATTTAAAAAAAGATAAGTGTTTAATACCTTTTCATTATTGTGTAACCCAAAAATGGTTTCAAAGTAGTAGAGATACCAAAATTAAGCTGAACTTATATTTAAAAAAGTAAACTTTTTTAAACACTAATATTTTTGTGTTAAACAATCTTCTAAATTGTTGTAAAAACAAAATTTTACTCTAATTAAATATAAAAATATTAAATAGTATTTTACCCTATTTTAAGAATTCAACTTTTGTGATAAAATGGAACTTTATAGCGATATCTAGTATTAAATGTTACACATTGTTTTAATTTAAAAAAAGATAAGGGTTTAATATTATTCAATTATCTAGTTAGTAAAGTAAATTGAACTTATATGTAAAAATTGTACTTTTCTGAACACCAACATTTTTATGTTATACAATCTTCTAAATTGTTTTAAACACAAAATTTTACTCTAGTTGAATATAAAAAAATTAAATAGTATTTTACCCTAATAATTGCAACATAAAATTGAACTTTTTTGATAAATTTGAACTTAATAGCATTCTCAATTTTTAAATGTTACAAATTCTTTTAATTTAAACCAATTAATTTAGAGTTAGTGTTTAGGACTTAGAGTTTAGTTTTAAAAAACCCTAAAGCACCATCATGAAGTTTGAATAAAAAGAAAGAGATAAGTGTAAAAAAAATAAGTACATGCACAGACATATGATAAGTTATACATGTTGAGCAATTCTTATAATCAAATGTTTATGTGGCTAATGATCTTATGGAATTACTCAAACAATAATCTAAATTAGCTAATCAGTTGCATTATATGAAATATAAAAAGAAATTGTAGTGAGAGAAATATTATAAGGTGTTCTTGTATTAGGAAATTCATATCCTTTACAAAATGATGTATTACATCTATTTATACCCTAGTATGGGTGAGGTGACAAGTTTTTAGGCCACTTGGCCTCTGATAGTGACAAGTGTCCTCCACTTGTCACTATCTGGGTAACTTAGTCCACTAATTCTTGACCTCACCAACTAGTTTCCCCCTAGTAGGTCACTTCTCACTCTTAAACCTACTCTTCTGGAAGCTATCGAGCGAGCAGAAGGATGACCAACCAGGCGATCAATCTGGCGAGCAACTTGGCTTGGCCATGTGGACTTGTTGCCTCGCCATCTCCTACTGGACGACCAAGGTGGCGAGCAACTTGATTTTGGCCACGTAGGCTTATTGCCTCGCCATCTCCTATTGGGCGAGCAAGGAGGCGAGCAAGGTGGCGAGCAACTTGGGCTTGGCCACGTAGGCTTATTGCCTCACCATCTCCTATTGGGCGAGCAAGGAGATGAGCTAGGTGGCGAGCAAGGAGGCGAGCTAGGTGGCGAGCAACTTGGGATTGGCCACGTAGGCTTGTTGCTTCGCCATCTCCTATTGGGCGAGCAAGGAGGCGAGCAACTTGGGCTTAATTATTTTTATCAACATTTGCCCCTCAGCATGTGCTTTGATTTGATCTTCTATATTAAAGGATATGCTGGAACTGTAGTCACGAATGCTAATCGTATGTGCGAGCAAGTAAGCGAGCATCTTCATCAAATTATTCCCATGAAGTGGCGAGCAATTAAGCGAGCAGTGTAGCGAGCAACTTGATGCTTGGCTCCATGCTTGACCTTGGTGCTCGACCCCATTCTCGTCTTCCCGCTCTAACTCCTCAGTGGTGTTTCAGAAAATGAGGCGTCTCCTCGTTTAATGTGCCAATCAGTCACACGAAAAGACGCGCCCATTTAAAACTTTCAAAAAAATTTACAATTTAGTCCCCGGAATTTCTTCTTTTTCCTTCTTTTATCCCTAATGTATAAATATCATTCCTTCTTCATATTTCATCTTCTTCTTCGCATTTTATTCTCTGCAACTTCCGGCGGCTAATTTCTCTTCGAGTTTTTTTGGCGATCTTCACATTTTCTTCTTGTTTCGAGGGGCGATTTAAAGATTTGATCAAAGGTAGTTCCTCTTTCTTTTACTTTACTTTTCATTTTCCTTGGTATTATACTCCTTCTCCTTTATTCTTTTTATTTCTATGTTGTTCGTCGGATTTTCTTCGGACATACTCGATCGGAATCTAGGCGGCGAAGTTGACAATTGATAGTTTAGCATATTCCTAGGGAAAATATTTCTCTTCTTCTACTTTTACAATGTCTTCATTTTCAAGTCGTATCATTTCTAACCGGAATCCTGGCTAACGACCAGCGGAGGAGGATGGTCCGATTGCCGGCCTTTCATCGGTGCATTTGGTGGGTTTCGATCCCGAAGCCATGAGGGTTGTTCGTTCGCAAGAGGAGGGGGCCGAGCAGTCAGGCGAGCAAGCAGTCGAGCAACCCGCTGCTCGCCCGGAAGATGATGACCAAGACCTCGTCGAGGTGTTTTCTAGCAGTGAGGAGGAAGAAGAGTCAATCGTTGATTGGCTTGAATCCGTAGGCTTTCCGCAACGCCATATAGTGGAGAAGTCTATTCCTGAAGGTGTTGAGCACGAGTGTAATTGGAGGGCGTATTACGAATGATACGCAAATGATTTTCCCATTCCTCCTCGCTAATACCGGGATAGTTACGGATCGACTGACTTCAAGGTGAGCACCGTGGAGAGCGTTATTGAGGAGAGCGACCTTGATGATATTAGGAGAGAGTTCCACATTCCCTGTGATGTGACCATGTATGCTCCACAAAAGGATGAAAGGGCCAATTACCCCCCGAGGGTTTGACAGCGATCAATATGCACACTTTGGCAGCAGGTGTGACGTTGCCTCTCCATCCCCTCATTGGACGTTTCCTAGAGACCAGCGGTTTGGCGATCACGCAACTTACACGTAATGTTTGGACATACTTGTTGTCCCTCTTCATGGTGTTTGCGCTGGAGAAGTATAAAGATCGTCTAACTCCCAACGAGGTGAACTACGCACTCTGTCTGAGCAAGTGTTCCGAAGAAGGCATCGGTTATTATTACCTCAAGACAAGGAGTGATATGAGGATCCTCGAGGGTTTGCCTAACAAAGTGAAGAACTGGAAGGAGCAGTTCTTTTTCATAGGCAGAGATTGGCGCGCACCGGATAATAACGAAGGGCTCGGTGGACGTATCATGTCTCCCACATAGTTTGGCGAGTTGTAGCGTAGGATTTGTTTGCATGTTGACGAAGTATTTGTTATTATGTCTAATATCTTGACTCTTTGTTACAGGCCTAACCCCTCAACATTGGAAGAAGACGAGCATATCCGAGGAGTTTAAGTTTACTTGCATCCTCGTCTGTCGTCGGAACAAGAGGGATAGGACGTTCGAGTATCTGAATAAACCCAGTTGTCGCATTGCTTTGGGATTGATCACAACTCCCCACCACTTGCGAGCTCAAGTTGCTCGCCCCATAGGTTCGACCATCGTGGTCTTAGGATTTTGATCCTTGATTGAAGAATTTTTCTAACTCTTTTCTTGTTTCTTGGTGTTTGTAGTTCCGGAGGTTACCATTGCCATACCGCCGTCTTTCTAGGCTCTGAATCAGAGAGTTCGAATGGCACGAACGAAGAGAGACCCCCCGTCCGTAGTGTTGGCCGCCCAAAAGGCTTCCCAGGCGAGGAAGGGGGCGAGCACCCATACTGCCCCTCCTCCACGAGTTCCTTGCCCGGAGCGGGTTGATGATAGGCAAGCTCCCAGTGCTTTGCCTAGTGGGAATCGCCGCTTGCTGCGTAGTGACGATTCTCATCCCGATCGTGAGGAGGAGGAGTTGAAAAGGGTAAGGACCACGAGGACCTCCGGATCGGGTGGTTCAGGTCGTGGTGAGGGCTCAAACCCCATTGTTGCTACATCTGCCGGAACATCCACCTTACCTGCCCCGATCCGTTCTCTTGGGCAACTAACTGATGTTACCCACCTTGGTTGGGACCAAACCCGAGCTGCTGAGTAAGTAACCTCTTTAATCTACTTAGAACTTACAAGTCTCTCCATTGTTTATACTTAAAGAACTTTTTCTAACTGTTTCATGCTTTTTGTTTCTTTCATTATTTTACAGGTATGATCCCACTCGTTTCCAGAACCGTTGTGAGGTGGTACATCAATTTACACTTGCTCGTCTCCCTAAGACTTTTAATGTGCTGCAAGGTCCGGTCAGGTGAGCTACTGAATCCGTTGCCCGCCATTGGACTCAGCCACAAGAGGCTAACATTCAACGCCAATCGACAACGGACAACCTTCGTATGATTATGCATCACTCGAGCGGCGCCCTTATCACAGCTCAGCGGACGATGGAACAGTTCCTTGCAATGGAGAAAGCCTACAATGTCCTCAGTGATTCGGTGAAAAAAGAAAGAGAGGACACGAAGAAGAAAGTGGCCACCCTTGAGGCGAAGGCTAAAGCATCTCTAGTGGCCGAACAATCAGCAATTGCCAGTTCTGAGAGGGCAAAGGTTGAAGCGGACCGCTTACGCAAAGAGTTGGCGAGTAGTCAGACTTTGATTGATGAGGGGCGAGCAGCTCAGGAAAGGGTTTCTGAGTTAGAAAAAGAACTTCAAGCTGCTCGTACTCAGTTGGCCGAGCAAAAGGCTGAACACACTAACTGTTATACTACCGCCGCGGTTGCAGATATCCGGGCTGAGTCATCTGACTTTGGCTTTGTGTACGCCTTTGCCGAGAACCTCCGTGCCTATCACCATGCTGTTGGTGAGAATGAAGACCCTTGGGAGGCTTTGAAGAAAGAATTTACCGAGTTCCTTACTGATCGTCCTCCCAAGGATGGTTTAGTAGTTGACATAGGAGACCTCGAGGAAATGGGCGTCGACCTGAGCACTGTGCCACCAAGTGTTAGAATTGTTGGTGGAAAATATCCACCTTTACAAATTGACGCTCAGGATGACGCAATGATAGACACTGAAGGTCTATCACCTTTTGAGGTCCTCCCTGGTCTTTCTCCTCTAGGTGCTGGCGAGCAAGCAGACGAGCAGGCTGGCGAGCAGGCGGGCGCACAGCCGGGCAAGCAGGCTGGCGACCAAGCTGGCGGGCAGTAGGGTGTTTCCCTTGTCTTTTTTGTTTTTGCTTTTGATTTTTGCTTCTTCGCCCTCGAAGGTGCCCCACATGTACTTGAACTTCCTTTATCATTAATGAACATCTAGCTTCATTTTCATAGAGTTTGTTTATATTTTTCTTTTGTTGATATTCTTGTCTAAGTTAATATTGCTCATCTTATTTGTGGTGTTTCATTTCATTCGTCTTACTTTTCCTTTTACGGAATTGCGAATTCACACCTTATCCCGATTTTTCATCTTTTTCAATGTAGGCTTATTGATTGGAAGGGACTCCCTTTTTCTGGTATACCCATAGGGTTAATCTCACTACCTTGCCTTGTATAATTTTCGACTTGTAAGTCTTTATTACTTAGAGCTTATAACTTGAGACATTCTTCGATGTATCAACTTGTTAACATGAGAGAATCATATAAACTTTTTCTGAAAGGAAACATCTTCTTTATTTGATATAACGTGAATTTACAAACTTGATTATGTTAAAACTAACCATGCTTGCCCCTATACATGTTGGGCGAGCAGGGTCTAAAGACGTATTTACAACTTTCTACTGATAGAATTTCTTGAGGTGTGCAACATTCCAAGTGTATGATGAGGGGTTGTCTTGCATGTCTTCCAAGTCATACGTCCCATTTGGCCAACTCCTCGTCACCTTGTAGGGACCTTCCCATCCTGGGCCGAAGACTCCCGAAGGGACTGCCAATATCTTCCTCATGACCAAGTCTCCAATTCTGAATCTTCTATCTTTGACTTGCGAGATGTAGTATTTTTCTGCTCGTCGCTTATAGAATCCATTTCTCAATTCTATCGAGGTTCGTGTTTCTTCAATTAAGTCTTTCTCCACTGCCATATCATCCCCATTTATTTCTTCATTATATCCGACTATCCTCCATGTCCGATGTTGAACCTCTACTGGGATGACCGCCTCAACCCCAAAAGCCGTCGTGAATGGTGTCTCCCTAGTGCTTGTTCTGTAAGATGTCCTGTAAGTCCATAAGACTTCTGGCAACTCATCAGCCCAACTGCCCTTCTTATTTTCCAATCGAACCTTCAGGATATGCTTCAAAATTTTATTTATGGCTTCGACCTATCCGTTTGATTGAGGATGATATGGGGTGGAGTAATGTTTCTTGATATTCCACGAAGTACAGAAATCTCTCAACTTACTTCTGTCGAACTGCCTTCCATTTTCTGTAACGATTGACTGTGGCAACCCAAATCTGCATACCAGGTTTTTCCAAATAAAACTTATCATCTTTTCTTGGGTTATCGTTGTTAAAGCTTCAGCTTTGGCCCACTTAGTGTAAAAGTCCACAGCCACCACTGTGAATTTTACTCCGCCTTTTCCAGGAGGGAATGGGCCGATCAAGTCGATACCCCATTTAGCAAATGGCCATGGACTATATACTGATTTTAACTCTTGTGCTGGGGTTCGAATGTTCGGAGTGAACAATTGGCATTTTAAACAACTCTTAGCATATTTGATGGCATCCTTACGCAGTGTTGGCCAGTAGTATCCTTGCCTAATAGTTTTATAGGCCAAGGCTTGCCCCTCGGCGTGGCCTCCACATACTCCTTCGTGAATATCCTCTAAAACTTTCTGTCCTTCTGGGGCAAGGCATTTGAGTAATGGAAGTGAGATTCCTCTCTTATACAACTGTCTTTCGATCATCGTGTATCTGACAGCTTATTTTACAACTCGTCGTGCTTCCCACGGATCTTCCGGCTGCTCTCAGTTGGCTAAGTATTTGCTGATGGGTGTTCGCCAATCCGTCATCATTTGTTGGTTGTTCATAAGTTGTTTCCCCCTCTTCAACACTTGATTAATGTAATCAAATATTGAAGGATTTTTTATCCTTGTTATGACGACCTCCGTGATACTTGTTTCTCCGGTACTTGTTGCCGACCGAGCTAGTGCGTCATCCTGTGTGTTTTCGAGTCGTGGGATCTGCTCAATATACACTTGTTCGAACGTGGATATTAAATTCGCCACTATCCTTTGGTAAATAATCATTTGACGATCCTTTGCCTCATATTCACCCCGAACTTGAGATATTATTAGCTATGAATCTCCAAAAAATTGAAGTTTGGTAGCCCGCACAACTAATGATAGTCTCAATCCCGCAATCAATTCTTCATACTCGGCTTCGTTGTTAGTGGCCAGGAAGTCGAACCTTATTGCTAAGGTGAATACTTGTTTCTCGGGACTAACATGGACTACACCTACGCCTGCTACAGAACTCATCGCGGAGCCGTCTACATAAAGGTGCCACTGGTATATATGTCCCCTCATCGGATCTTGAGGGTAGGTTAGCTCTATTATGAAATCTGCTAGAGCCTGCCCTTTGATCGTTGTTCGGGGAGCATAGGTTATCCCATACTGGCTGACCTCTAGTGACCATTTTAGCAATCAGTATCAGGTCTGTGCAGGATTTGTCGCAAGGGAAAAGTTGTAGGACTTCTACTTAGTGATCGAAAAAGTAAGGTTTTAACTTTCGCATACTCATCACTAGTGCATATGCTAGCTTCTCCATTGGGGAGTAGCGTAGCTTGGCTTCATGCAACACCTGGCTGACGTAGTATATTGGTAAGTGTATCTTGCCTTCCACACGTACCAAGGTTGAGCTTATGGCTACTTTTGATGCTGCCAGGTATAAGTATAATTTTTCTCCTGGTTCGGGCTTTGAGAGGATCTGAGGATAGCTTAGGTACTTCTTTATATCTTCAAATGCCCTCTGGCAAGCATTGGTCCATACATAATTACTTTTCCCAGTTCTCTTGTTTATGCCTTTTCCTTTGATGGATTCAAAGAATGCTCTGTTTTTATCTCCCGATCTTAATATGAATCTGTTTAATGCTGCGAGACATCCCGTGAGTCGTTGGACGGCCGGCACGTCTTTTGGTGGTCCCATCTCTAGAATACACTTGACCTGTGTGGGGTTAACCTCTATTCCTCGTTGGCTTACCAAGTGTCCCAAGAATTTTCCAGATTGGACCCCAAAGCTACTTTTCTTCGGATTCAGCTTCATGTTATAGGATCTCATGATATCGAATGCTTGCTTGAGGTGCTCCAAGTGGTCTTCCTTTCTAAGACTTTTTACCACGATGTCATCGACATAAACCTCCATTATGTCGCCGATATGCTGGTCAAACATTTTGTTGACTAGTCTCTGATATGTTGCTCCGACATTGATTAGCCCGTAGGGCATCCTCTTCCATCAAAATAAGTTTTTATTTGTATAGAAGGCTGTATGTTCTTGGTCCTCGGGATGCATTGCAATTTGGTGGTACCCAGCAAAGGCGTCCATGAACGTCATCAATTCATGTCTCACCGTGTTGTCCACCAATTGGTCAATATGAGGTAATGGGAAGTTGTCCTTGGGACATGCAGCATTGAGGTCCGTGAAGTCTATGCAGAGTCTCCACGTTCCGTTCAGCTTTCGGACAAGGACGGGGTTCGCCACCCACTGTGGGCATAATGCTTCTTGTATGAGCTTGTTGTCTAACAATTTCTTCACTTCTCCTGTTAACGCTTCATATTTCTTGGGACAATACTTTCTCCTCTTATGACGAACCTGTTTCTTCTGACACGCATGTTCCATCGGTATCCCCGTCATGTCCTCATGTGACCATGCGAACACATCAAGGTTGGCAAGTAGAAATTCTTCCATCTTACTTTTGTAGGGTTCCTCCAGCTCAGACCCAATAAAAAGCTCCAAGTCTTTTTTATTGGGATCTACTTGTATGGATCTCAACTCCTCGACTGGTGTAGCACGCCGCTTCTTGCCTTTCCATCACGGGTCTTCGATGGGTCCTTTCATATTCACATCAATTTCCATCTGAACTGGCTCGTATCCCAGTCGAGGTTTGATGTCCTCCTGTTCGCCTAGTTGTTGACCTTCTGGTGCCAACCCCATAATCACCTACCTCTGCCATGATTATTGGAGTGTCATTTTGCATCCCAATCTGAATCTCCATTCGTTCCTCGGACTGTCGGCCTTGCTGGGGTGTTTCGTATATCTCCATCACCTATTGTGATTGGTCAACTTCTATCATCTCTGTATCGATGGAGATAACATCCAAGATGCTAGGCTCATCCGGGGAGTGTTGCGGTGTTGCTTTTTCGTAGATTAACACTTGTGTGACAGGCTTCTTTAAGGGTAGCAGACATTCTCGTGCCTTTTTCTGGTCTCCTTTGACTGTTCCTGCACCTTTTAAAGTAGGAAATTTTATACAGTAATAGTGAGTGGAACATGCAGCTTTGAATTCTGAGATAAAAGGTCGGCCGAGGAACCCATTATAGGAGGATGGTTGATCTACAACTAAGAAATATAATAACCAAGTCATCCTCCTTTCTGGGTCCTCCAGCGCTACAAGTTCGACTGACAGACAAATTACACCTAGAGGGACGGTCACAGCTTCTCCGAACCCTACTATCTTGTGATTACAATCCTCTATGTAGGACTCATAGTCTCCTAACTGATCTAGTATCTTCTTGAAGAGGATGTTCGTGTATGCTCCAGTATCCACTAGCAATCGATGCACCCTTGTGTTCATGATGTTTGCGCTGATGACTAGTGAGTCATTATGTGGCATGAGAATCCCCTCTAGGTCTGCTTGTGAGAAAACCAAGTCCGCTGTTGGCTTAGCAGGTACCTTAGATCCTGACCCCGTCTCTTGTATCTGGTTGACTGCCCATATTTCTGCTTTTTTCTGTCTTTTATATGAAATATAAGAAGAAATTGTAGTGAGAGAAATATTATAAGGTGTTCTTGTATTAGAAAATTCAGATCCTTTGCAAAATGAGGTATTACATCTATTTATACCCTTGTATGAGTTAGGTGGCACGTTTTTAGGCCACTTGGCCTCTGATAGTGACAATTGTCCTCCACTTGTCACTATCTGGGTAACTTAGTCCACTAATTCTTGACCTCACCAACTAGTTCCCCCCTAATAGGTCACTTGTCACTCTTAAACCTACTCTTCTGGAAGCTATCGAGCGAGCAGAAGGGCGAGCAACCAGGTGAGCAATCTGGTGAGCAACTTGGCTTGGCCATGTGGACTTGTTGCCTCGCCATCTCCTACTGGACGAGCAAGGATGCGAGCAAGGTGGCGAGCAACTTGGGCTTGGCCAGGTAGGCTTATTGTCTCGCCATCTCCTATTGGGCGAGCAAGGTGGCGGGCAACTTGGGCTTGGCCACATAGGCTTGTTGCCTCGCCATCTCCTATTGGGCGAGCAACTTGGGCTTGGCCACGTAGGCTTGTTGCCTCGCCATCTCCTATTGGGCGAGCAAGGTGGCGAGCAACTTGGGCTTAATTCTTTTTATCAACAATACATATTTATAATAATAACAATTTTGTGTAGAGTAGTTTTAGTTAAAACATTATCTCCTAAAATGATTAAGTTAATAATCACAAATTCTGTAGTAAAAATTTATAAATACTAAAAACATGGGAGTATAAGTTGTCCTTGCTATCCTTCTATTTCCTGCATGTTAAAACCTAATATTATTCATAAATTATACTCCTTAGTTATTGGTTGAACTTTCATTTTTAATGATTATAAACTTAAAATTGGTAATGAATATAAATTTATATTCAAATTATAATACTTAATATATTAACCAACTGATTGTATGATCTTTTACAGATTGAGTGTTTCTATGTGATGTTGTATTTTTTTTTTTTTTAAATAAAATTTACATCAAGATATGCATTTATCAACCTTATAATTATAAATTTTCTCCGTGTTACTCTTATTCATTAAATGTAAATTTAACAACTTCAAAATATAATGTTAAAAAATAAATTTTAAATAAGTTATAGTTTAGAAAAATAGAGATTTGATTTCTATTGAACACGTAATGGTACACTTGAAATTTAAAATTGTTTTTAAATATAACGTTTCAAAATTCGTAATTTTTTCATAGAAAGTTAAAGTAATTAAAAATTGGGCATTAATGTTAAAAATGTCGGGACCCAATTTAATTTGTTTTTTATTGACCTTGGGCTTAATGTTATGCTACACACCATATTTTGATGGGTTATTCATATCTATAATTATTTATGGATCATATAACATAAAAATTTAAAGTGGTAGCAAATTATAATCATATAAATGCTTTTGTAAAATGTTGGTCAATTTAATTTTATTGTAATTTGTTAATTATATGAATGATATCATACTTGTATTTGAACATTATTTCCTACCATTAATGTCGTTTTTAGAATTACAAAATAAAAATGTCCCAACTTAAATGGTGTTTATCATATAAGTTAAAAAAGATTCATAAATATTGAACTTTGAATTATCAAATATATGAACTTCTTATTTCTTGTGCAAGAAAAGAAGCTGTCTTGACTTTTTTAACCAAGTTAGATAGCTCTTTTTTGTACTTCCAATTTCCTATTCTAAAAAACGTCGCCCAAAACAGTAAAAATACTTACAATTTTTAATCGCTAAAAAATTCAATTTTCGTGAAAAAGTAATACCCGGGAAAAGTACGTCCCTATAGCCAAACGACCCCTTTCTTCACCACCTTCTTAAGCTGTCTAATGTCAAATCATACTTACTGTAAACCAAACCACTGTGTCTCCAAAACCTGCAACTCGAAACAATGGCCTCTCGACACCCAAGAACCGTCATCCTTCCTCAACTTCCCGATGATCTAATCGGCGATATATTCGAGAGGCTCCCCCCCAAGGCTATCACTCGTTGGAAACTTCTTTCAAAAGGTTGGTACCAAAGGATTTCTGAAAAACAATTTATTTTGAGGCATTCAAAGCAAATGTCACTTCAAAATAGGGTTTTTACCCTTCTTCAACCAGAACATTGCTTTATTCCTCTTCAATATTTTGTAAATTTCGACGGTCAAAGGCAAAATCGGAGAGTGATTTATCAGGGTCTGAGGGAGACGGAATACATTGCATCTTGTGGTAACCTCGCTCTCGTCGCTACTTCCGAGGATGAGTTTTTTCTGGTCAATCTAATAACAAATCGCCATTTTTCTCTCCCTGAGGAATTGATTTCTTTCTCTCCTCGGACTAACTCTGCTAGTTTTGTATTTGCCCTTGGATACAATCAGAGCCAAGAAGATTTCCAGGTGGTGAGGTTGTCTCTTTTTCACTCTGAGGATTGGAATACAGAGATGAGAGTGTATTCAAAGAGTATCAATCATTGGAATAACTTAATTTGGTGAGTTTCCTTTTTCTCGTGTTGTTCCTTCTCCTGGTATTTATGCAAATTCAAGTGTTCATTGGATGCTCTATAGTCCACATATTGTTGCTTTTAATCTGGTTGATGAGACATTTCGCTTGATTAATCTCCCCCCTGAAGTTAACCGTGATTACAGGCATTATTCATTTACTGCTCTTAACACTGATAAGATTATTGTGTTTCCATCTATGTATATGGTTGATGAACCTGTTGTTATTTGGATGTTGGACGACTACTCTGAGGGCAATTCATGGACACAGTATAGCATCAATCTTGATTTACCAATTAGGAATGTTTTTAGGGTGATTAATTTCCAGCCTCTGTTTTTGGTTGAGTCATCACGTCACAAGGTTGTTATTCGAATTAATCCCATTGGGACGTTCTGGTGCTGGGATCTGGAAGAGCACAGGTTCAGCCCCATGCTTGGTGAAGAGATTGTTAATGAAGCATCAAGTGCAATTTTCATTGTTGAAGGTCTATCTTAATCTTTGTCCATATCATCTATTACCTTGTTTTTGTGTATTTATGTTTAACCAATGAACTTACTATATTTTGGTATATAAATTAGCATAGTATGTCTAACTTCCTGTTGGGTTTGGATTGTAGTTGGATTATGTTATATATAATTAGAACTATATGCAGGCTGTTATGGTGGTTGTCCATGAATTAGATGATATCTTTTGTTTTGAATTTAGCTGGATATGTTTCATACATATTTCATGGACAAGTATGTAGTCGCCCAATTACACCCTGTTTTTGTCCACGAAATAGATCGGAATCGCAGACAAAACAGATTGAACTAGAGTAGCTCTTCCACCCAACGATAAGTTCTTATCATTCCACACACCTAATCTACGTCGAACTCGATCCACCAACCACAACCACGAATTAGAGCAGTGAGAATTGGTTCCCACCTTTAATCCCAGGTATGAAAATGGAGGCTGCCCAACTTTGCACCCTGCTCTTAACGCCATATTTGTTAAGCTTGACTGGTCTACATTAATTCCAAAAATGCAGCTTTTATCGAAGTTCACTTTAATGCCTGAAATTAGCTCAAAATTCCTCAACACAAACTTCAGCGTAGCAATGTTCTTCTCCTTGTTGGTGCACACAAAAATTATATCGTCCGCATATTGTAGGTGTGACAGAATAACTTTTTCTTTTCTAATTAAAGTTGGCTCCAACTCCCCAATGTTAACTGCCTTAGAGATAAACGAGTCCAGCCCTTCAGCCGCAATTAGAAAAAGAAAGGGAGATAGGGGATCTCCTTGTCTCAAACCCCTCTCCAAATCAAAATTACCTGATGGGCTCCCATTGACCAGAACCGAGGCTGAAGCTGAGCTCACACACACCATTATCCACTGAATCCATTTCTCACGAAAATTCAAGTTTCTCATCATATCCTCCAAATATGCCCAATCAACAGAATTATAAGCTTTTGAAAAATCAATTTTTAAAAAAATCCTTCCAACTTAACTTTTCTTCGCCTCATCTATTGCCTCATTAAGACACACAATTCCATCCAAAATTTGCCTACCTCCCATGAATGCCGACTGATTTTTAGAGATTACCCCATCCAAAACCTTGCTCAAACGTGTAGCCAATGTTTTAGCAATGATTTTATAGAGACATCCAATAAGAGAAATTAGGCTGTAATCTTATAATTCTTGCCCCCTTTCTTTTTTTTTTGGAATTAGAACTACGAAAGAGGCATTCAGTCCTTTGACAATTTTTCCATGGATAAAGAATTCTGCCATCATTTTCATCACCTCATGTTTCAACATATCCCAGTTTTCTTTCACAAAACCGTAGGAAAAACCGTCTGGTCCTGGACTCTTTTTGCCATCACAAGACCAAACAGCATTCCTCACTTCTTCTTCAGTAAAGGGGGCCACCAAAAAAGTATTTGAGCAGTCATCAATGTTCCGAATACATATATCCTCAGGCATAGTTAATCTGGGTCCTCTCCTCTTACTAAAATGATTTTTGAAAAAATTGAAGATGCCTGTTTTAACGATGGCCACCTCCTCTGTCCACACTCCATTTATCATGATACCATCTATACAGTTCGTCTTTGTTTTTCTCTTTATCCAATTATGATAAAACTTTGAATTTGTGTCACCATCGAGAACCCATGTTGCTTTTGCTTTCTGTGCTAGAATATCTTCTCTCCAGTGTAAATCTCTTAGCAATTCTACGCATATCTCTTTGCGCTTCAGAAAATCTCCTTCTTCAAGTCCCAGCGTATCATCAATCCTATCCAGAATCTCTAATTCCATTTTCTTTGAATCTATTCTCGTATCAATGAAACCAAAGACTTCTCTATTCCACTTCCTCAGATCTGCCTTCAGGTTTTTCAGTTTTTCTTTAAGCACAAACCCACTCCAGCCTCTGATGTCATAACTTTCCCATTTTAACAAAAGTCTTGAAATCGGGATGCAAGAGCCAGTAGTTCATAAACTTAAAAGGCTTTGGTCCCCAATCTTGATAAGCACCAATAAGGACCAGAGGACAGTGATCCGAAAGGGTTTGAGCAAGGCCTTTCAAGATCAAGTGTTGCCACTTAGCGAGCCATTCAGCATTTACGAGAATTCTATCCAACTTGCTTTTACAGGAGCCATCAGGTCTGTACCACGTGAATGATCTGCCTACCATCGAGAGCTCTATCAAATTACTCTGATTGATAAAATTGTTGAAACCAACCATATCTCTCACTTCGCCTCCTTCCCCACGTCCAAATCTTTCATATCCAATTCTGATTGCATTAAAATCTCCAGCAACACAAATATAACCTTCACCAAACTGTTCAATTGTTGCCTTGACCACCTCCCACAACACTAATCTTTCTGACACAATTCCTGGTGCATATACATTTAAAAGGCAGCAATGTGTGCCATCATCTTTCCAAATTCCATTTACTACAAGGAGCCCTCTGGTATGCCACGAGCTCACTTTACAGAACACATCCTCATTCCAAATTGTTAAAATTCCCCCTGCTCTTCCTTCAGCCACTCGATATACCCAATCAAAATTTCCATTGCCCCAAATTGCTTTGCAATAATTTCGACCCAGACTTTCCAATTTTGTCTCTTGAATGTGACACACATCAATTCTATATTTCGCTATCAACTCTCTGACTTCCCTTCTTTTCACCTTCGATCCTACTCCTCTAATATTATAACTTAAAATCTTCATTTAAAACTCTTTTTACCCCCTTTTTTTGCATGCTTGACCTTCTTCTCAATTATTTGATCTCTTCTTTCTGAAACTTCTAGATTACGTCTCCATTCCCCATCAGAGATATTTCCTTTAATACCCAGCTTCTTACCTAGCTTCATTGCCCCCAAAGCTTCCGATTTTATCTCAGCTTCTTTCTTGTAAAATTCCCACTGTTCTTCCTCAGGACTCAGAACAATTTCGTCAAGAGATTTTGCCTTCTTTTTCTTCTTTTTCGACGTCTTTCGCCCCATCGAAAAGGGTGTATGGGATGACGAAGACACCTCCACAAGTGAATCTGAGGATTCAATTTGTTGAGCATCCGGAAGCGAGGAATCGCCTAGGGATTCACTCGAAAGAAGTTGATTTCTCACCGTACCAATTTGATCTTCAATTTGGGTCTGCCCATCCGAACAATTAATTGTATTTGGAATTGGGTTCGGATCATTAATCTTCAATCTTGATGACATATGTTGAGGAGTAAGGTCCACTTGATTAAAAGAGGAGATCCCCACTTTTCCTTCTAAATTCAGGGCCCTAATATTTTCTTGGGCTTTGTTAGCAATTGAATTTATGTCAAAATTGGGCCCACAATCAATACAGCCAGGGCCCATGCTTTCAGAAATTTTATTTGCACGTAACTCTTCCCCAACTCCTGATTTTTCGCACCGAATCTCATGATAACTGGTAGAATGCAAGTCTAATTGATTATTGCCACTCGCGTTGTACATTTATTTTTTCTGAAGAATATATCTTGGACTTCCCCCGTATACTTGTGCCACATTTATTGAAGAAGATTTGGGCCCACACTATTTTTCTGGGGATTTTGTCGTTTCATCTTCTATTATCCGGCAGCCTTCGTCGTCCATCGATTCCTTGTCCTCATCCACATTCCAATCGGAATCATCATCATCTTCATCACATACATTATTCGATTCCCATTCTTCAAAGTCATCATCCATCACCTCATCCTCTTCTTTTACTCTGATTTTGAAGATTCTTCCATCTATCATCACTTGGAATGGATTTCTTGGAATTTCAGGGTATGGAGTATTGATGAGTAACCTCGCTGTTGAAGTCTTCGTCTTTCATTAGTATCTTCATCAATTTTAACTAACATTCCAAATTTTGTAGAAACTAGCTTGAAAAATCTAGCATTCCAAGAATGTAATGGAATCCCAAACCAGTTGGTCCACACCACCAGTCTGTTATACACATCTTCCGCACTCCATGGCTTGATGAATTCGAACCAATTTCCCACCTTTTCCTTCAATGTTGTAGGAGATCTATCATGAACCAATTGAAAAAGAACCAGTTCCTCTCCAAGAAAGTTGGCTATGACTTCATCCCCGCACACATCCCGAATTTTGTTTCCCACATCCACCCAAGAATACGTCCTCTTAAGATTACCTATGTAACAATCCTTTAACCAAGCTTTATCCTCTTCAGAAGATATAAAATTTATGCCACCAAATCTTCTGGCATTTTCAAAACTGTTCTCCATTTTTCTTCCTGCCTCTACTTTATCTATTAGACTTTTTTCTGTCGCTTGAGCATATGAAACATTCTCTCTTACATATGAGTATTTTGGAGAACTCTGAATCGGTGGCTTTACCACTACCTTTCTTTGAAGTTCAACCAGGGGCTTGCCCGAGACCCTCTCAAATCTTGATATGTTTGCTCTCAATCTGTAGGAACCAAACCAGATGTTATTTAGTTTTTGTTCCACTTCTTGTTTCGCAGCATCATTCCCAAAGCAAACAATACCAAATCTGCTTCCTCCCTTATCCTTTCTGTGAGATACAAAAATATCTCTTACACGAGCAATAGTCTTGAACCTGGAATATAAATTTTCCACCTTGCAATCATCTGGAAAGTTCTTGAAGAAATAAGGGACAGTATCCCTGTTTGAAATCCCTACTCTAGCACAATTATTTTGTCCTTGATCCGATCTAAAAGAAGTCCTAAAGGGTTGAATTTTTTGTCTCACCGGTGGTCTCTCGGAAAACCTACTTGCTACCCCTCTCCCTGTCTTTCTCTCTCTACCTCTCATTCTCTCATAAACATAAGAGTTGTCCTTTTTCATTGTTCTATTTATTAGTTAGTTAGGCAAATTTTGGATGGAATTGTGTGTCTGAATGAGGCTATAGATGAGGCGAAGAAAAGGAAAGTTGGAAGGATTTTTTTTTAAATTGATTTTTCAAAAGCTTATGATTCTGTTAATTGGCCATATTTGGAGGACATGATGAGAAACTTGAATTTTTGTGAGAAATGGATTCAGTGTATAATGGAGTGTGTGAGCTCAGCTTCAGCCTCGATTCTGGTCAATGGGAGCCCATAAGGTAATTTTGATTTTGAGAGGGGTTTGAGACAAGGAGATCCCCTATCTCCCTTTCTTTTTCTAATTGCGGCTGAAGGGCTGAACTCACTTATCTCTAAGGAAGTTAACATTGGGGAGTTGGAGCCAACTTTAATTGGAAAAGAAAAGGTCATTCTATCACACCTACAATATGCGGACGATACAATTTTTGTGTGCACAAACAAGGAGAAGAACATTGCTACGCTGAAGTTTGTGTTGAGGAATTTTGAGCTAATTTCAGGCCTTAAAGTGAACTTCGATAAAAGCTGCATTTTTTGAATTAATGTAGACCAGTCAAGCTTGATAAATATGGCGTTAAGAGCAGGGTGCAAAGTTGGGCAGCCTCCATTTTCATACCTGGGATTAAAGGTGGGAACCAATTCTCACTGCTCTAATTCGTGGTTGTGTTTGGTGGATCGAGTTCGACGTAGATTAGGTCTGTGGAATGATAAGAACTTATCGTTGGGTGGAAGAGCTACTTTAGTTCAATCTTTTTTGTCCGCGATTCTGATCTATTGTTTGTCCTTTTTTAAGTTACCCAAAAAAAATTTAAGTGCGATTGAAAAACTACAAAGAAATTTTCTTTGGGGGGAAGTGAGAATAACTCAAAAATCCCTTGGGTAAGTTGGGAGGATATTTGTGTTGATAAGAATCATGGGGGGCTGGGAATTAGGGATTTAAGAGGTTTTAATAAGGCTTTGCTTAGTAAATGGGTGTGGAGGTATTTTAATGAAAATGAGAGGTTATGGGTTAGGATAGTTAAGTCTAGTTATGGGGGTTTGGAGGTTTTTAGTGGGGAGGGGGCTGTTTCTGTGGAAAATAGGCAGAGGGAGACAAGAGTTTTACAAATAGCATCCATTTGGTGGAAAGATATTTGTGAAATATATACTGAAAAGGGCGAAAGGGGAATGAGAGAGGAGTTAGCAAGAGTTGTGGGGAATGGGTCTAAGACTTGGTTTTGGTCGGATCGGTGGATGGGAGAGGAGATTTTAGGCATCAAATTCAATAGACTATATAGGATTAGTGAAAATATGGAGGCTCGTGTAAATGGGATGGGGAGATGGCAAGAAGGAAATTGGGTGTGGGAATTGAATTGGAAGAGAGAGCTTAGAGGGAGAGAATTGGGTCAATTTAATGATTTGTTACAATTTCTTAACAGGTTTTGTTTACAACAAGATGAAGAAGACAAATGGAGGTGGAGACACTCTATAAATGGCAGCTTCTGCACCAATCTAGCTTACAAGAAAATAATGGCACAAACAAGCAACAAAGAGATTGGGGATGTGGCGGAAAAGGCATTCAAGAGATTATGGAAGAACTTTGTACCTAGGAGATTTCAAATGATCGCGTGGAAAATTCTAAATCAAAGGTTGGCAACAAAGTTAAGTCTTCAAAGAAGGGGAATTATTTGTGAAGTAGAAGATACCACGTGCGTCTGGTGCGGGGAAGATGAAGAGTTAGTTTCTCATCTTTTTTTCGAATGCAAATTTGCGTACAAGGTTTGGTCCCAATATTTCAAATGGTTAAATATCTCAATGGTTTCCCATCGAAATTCCGTTCTTCACTTTATTCAATTTGGGGAGATATTTGGAAGGAGGAAAAATTTGGTAAAAGCAGCATCTACTTTTTGGGTTTTTATTGTTTGGTCAATTTGGAAAGCTAGGAATGACCTTATCTTCAACGAAGTTGCTTCTAACACTTGGAGAATGATAGATGACATAAGGGCAAGAGTGTGGTCTTGGCTTGTTGTTAAGAATATTTGCAGGGCAAGTATTCCTATTAGCGTGTGGTTTGTTAACCCAAAAGATGTTTGATTTAATGTAAAAGGATTTTAGGGAGGACTAAGTCATATTTGTTTGGGGAATATTCATAGCAAGGGTGTAATGTTGTAAAGTGAGAGGACTTCTTGTCCTCATTTTGAAATAAAATTTTTTGTTTCCTGATAAAAAAAAATAAAAAAAAATAAATAAAATAATGAATCAAATTTGGTCTTGAATTTTAAAAGATAATTTCACATTTTAGTAAAAAAATGTTTCCATATGCCAAACTCTACACAAAATTGTCACTATTATAATTATATATAAGTTATCATATCTTTGTAGATCTACTTAGTTTTTAAAACTTATATTTTACATTTTTTCGAACTTTATAATGGAACTTTAGGGTTTTTACACCTAAATTATAACACATAAACCGTAAAGCCTAAATTATTTAGTTTTAAAGAATTGAGATTTCCATAAAGTTCAAATTTAGCTTGAAGTTCAATCTTATTTTGTGATTTATTATATACAAATATTCTTTAGTGTTTTTATTATTCAATTAGATTAAAATATAGTTTTTAAAAAAATTAGTGGATTGTATAAGATATAATCATGGGTGTGCACTAAATTTAAGCATAAAAAATTGATGAATATTATATAAAAAAATGCCTATGAATATACTAACTAATATATAGAGCACTAAAGAAATTTTATGTTGCAATTTATTATGTAGAATACAATTTAATTTTATCATAAAAGTTCAATTTTATGTTGCAATTTATTATATAGAATACTATTTAATTTTTTTTTTCAATTAGAGAAAAAATTTTGATTTTTAAATAATTTAAAAGATTGTATAACATCTAAATCTGTATTTGTATAAAGTTCAAAATTTTGATTTTTATATAATTTAAAAGATTGTATAACATCTAAATCTGTATTTTTATAAAGTTTAAATTTTTAGCTATAAGTTCAATTTAAATCTACTATTTGTGCACAAAAATAAAGAAAATTATATAAACACTTATATTATAAAATTAAAAGAATGTGTAACATTAAATAATTGTGATCAGACTAAAGTTCAATTTTAACATAAAGTTCAATTCTCCATTTCTAAATTTCCAGTTTTCTTATAATTGAAAAAAAATTTATTGTTTATAAATTGGACAGTTATATAATTAATAAAAAACTTACAATTCAAAATTACATGATAAGTTCAAAATTACAAAAGCATTAATTATTTGATGATTGCTATTTCTGTGTAAATTGATTAATAATTTTGCGGATACGGTGCATGATAATTAATTTGTACTACAAAATGAATTACAATTTTATATAAATCTATTAGAGATTAAAAAAATCAAAATATTATTATCTATATTTTATATTTCGAGAAATTTAGATCTTTTGTTACTTAAATTGAACTTAGGGCATATTCAATATTGAACTATAAACATATATATTGAACTTTTATCGACACTATGAAATTTACAATGAAGTAATAAAATATTAAAACATAAATTGAAAAGTTAACATAAAAAGAAATTGATAAGCCATAGTATTATATAAGATACCATTAAATTACAAAAATCAAACGTTTTAGGCAAACGAAAACACAAACACAAACTTTTAATTCATGTATTGGGCATAACTTGGAAGATGACTGCCATGACTGATCGGAGTAGTTTCGGTTGTGAGAGGGAGAAAGTGTGGATGAAGCATTCGGTTGATATGATTGCGATGAATCACTGTTCATTTTGCCCTAGATTTTTGTTATATGAAACTTATCTACCATGTATGAAGTATGGTAGACCTTCCACATAGCTTTATCAAAATTATTGGGTCAAGGTCAATGTCACAAACTTGTAGTGGAAGTCTCAAATATAATTTTTTTTTAAAACAAAAAATAATTTCCACAAACTCAAAAAAATATCATTTTGTCTCAGGTTTTTCTTGAGCTGGTAAACATAATATTACAATTTAATAATTAATTGTAGTGGCCATTTAATTAATTTAAAAATTATTACAATTTAATATACTATGAATATATACTAACTAATAATAAGATATTATTATGAGTTCAATTAAAATTTAAGTTCGAATTTTTTGTAGCAAAAATTCTTAGCAAAAAAAATAGTGAGATATTAAAAAAAATGGATGAACATTAAAAATAAATACGGGGTGAGATATAAAAAATTAAAGTTCACTTATATATCAATGTATAAGTTCAAATATTATACTAATAGTTCAATACAATGTTCACTTAAGTTCAAGATTTTGATTAGAGATTGGAGGCAAGATCTTATCCTGCATGTCTTGTTGTTGATATTGAATTCTTTCAGTTTCAGGAATTGGTTGAAGATCAGTGGAGTAGCATTTGTGATAGGTCTTGGTAAAAAACATTCACCAACATATGGAAAAATAGTTTGCGAGTTAAGACGGATTACAGCAACAACATGGACACAAGAAAAACCTTTTTGTTGCCACTGAAAACAAGAACAGGTTTTTCCATTTAGATCAACAACAACAGATGGTTTAGAGTCAACCTTGAAAATATCACTAGGACAAATAACAATATTCCACGTGCTACAACAGTCTACAAAACTGTTCCACAAATCTTCCTTGATTTCAACAAGTGCACATGTCCAACTATTGCACGCTGCTCTACGTTTAACAAACCAATCATTGATTTTTGAGCGAATCTCTTCAACCATATGTGCAACTGGTAACGATCTAGCATCTAAAATCCAGGCATTGAAAAACTTCGCAGCATTAGATGTCATCTCACCATATCTAGTGATGTTTGGGGCAAAGGCAAAAGCCCATTTTTCAAACGGAAGCTGGTCAACCCATTCTTCAGCTAGTCGTCCACCTGTCTTTTTGAAGGCAGTCATCTTCTCCTCAAATGTAGGAATGTCCTTAGTATAAGCACATTCTCGGAAGATTTCACCCAAATTCTCACGATTATTGTTAGTCCACCCAATTGAAAACCTGCCCTTGCAAGTTAGTTAAAAAGTGATAGAGACAAAAAATGAACAGGTTCAACAAAGACTTCATTGAATGCATTTACTATACCCAAATGCCTATACGAAAAGTATAAGATTTGTTTTTTATGAATCAACGTATCACGGACCCTCTGTAAAAACCAAATCTAATTGTCATTGTTTTCAGCTGAAACAATGGCAAATCCAACAGGGAACAGCCCTGCAACATAACATATATACAGTCATAAAATAAAGGAAGAATATGCACTGAAATATACTACGAAAAAAATAAGACAATGTAGAATGTAAATGATAAATACTATTGTTTCCATCCTTTGCCGTGGCAGACAGTAAAGTGCCCTTTGATCAACCTTTCAAAAATGTACCGTCGATAAAAATCATGGGACGACAGCTGCGGAAACCTTCTATACATGCCTTGAAAGATATAAACATTCTTTCAAAACAGTGAGATTGTTGGTTAATCTGGATTTCAGCGACACTACCAGGATTTGTTCTTTTTAAAGCCTGACAATACCAACGCAACTCATCATATGATTCATCAAAACGTCCAAATATTGTATCCCTAGCACGTTCAACAGCACGATATGATTTCCAATAGGGAATGTCAATGCCATATAAATTTTTTATTTTTTGAACAACATTTTTCCCACTAATACTTGGATTATCCTTCACATCAGCAAGAATAAAATCTCCAACCATTCGAGCAACAAGTCATGATGTATCTTTACCTATAAGATTAGCAACACACTTGTGCACCAAGTTTGCATTGGAAACAACAAAGAAGCTGGACATTTTATCAAGCTTGCCTTACACTGATTATCATGGTAATAACAAACAACATGGATATAATGACTGTCATTTCGATTAAATGTAAACCTAAAACTAGTCTTCAAAGTGAACTTAACAAGAGCATCCCTAAATTGTTTGGCACCTCCTCTAAAAACAGGTCCAACACCATTTTTCATAATATTAACCCAATCATCAGATAAAAGTGGTTCTTTAGAAGAATTTGCAGACATATCAAACTCAGAATGATCAATATAATCAACATTAGAAGGAGGATCTTCAATAAACTTAGACTTATTTGAGGTGGACTTCTGATGCTGGGGGAAATTTGGAACAGATTCTGAGGATAATATCTTGGATTTACCTTTCTTAAGGGTTTTTCGAGGACTTTGGAACTCATCATCAGATGTAGGACCACCAGATATAGACCTTGTATGGTAATTAGAATTTATAAAATTTCATCATTAACAATTCTACTAGAAACTATGGAACATAAAGTAATCAGATTCTGCAGATCAACATCACAATCAAGACCAACATTTGTAAACTCCCCAACCTGGCAAATACAAGAAAATCACCAACATTTGAAAGCTCAGATCACCTAGCTCTGACTTGTGTGATGAAATCTAAGAAAGATGTGTTTTTATCACAGGATATTAATTTGCAGGCTCCGTGGTTTCGAATACTAATTAAAATATTCGAAGATATTGAAAATTAGGTAATATGCGTAAAAGCAATCAAAGAACCTGAAAAAAACTAAAAAAATATTGAATGTTCAATAAACGATTATTATATATGAAAAAAACCTAAAACACACAGACCCAAATTAATTTGGGAGATACACCAAGAATTACCATTGCAACAGAAGAAAAATATAAATAAAAGGTTTAAAGAAGTACTCACATTTAAAAAAGTAAACTCGAAACTTTCAACAACTTGACAGAGAGAGGGAAGACTCCGGCGACTAGAAGAAATGTCAACTTTAAACAACTTGACAGAGAGAGGGAAGAATCTGACGACTAGACGAGATAAAGGGGTGCAATACTAACGCTGGAAACTTTCTACCTTTGTCACAACAACAGGAACAACACCGGAGAAGTAGATGACAGAAAGTGTAGCATTACTCAAGAGGGGTGTCTTCTCCGTTACGGTTCAAACTTGTATTTGAAGATTTAGGTAATTAGAGTGCTGAAAGAGGGAATAGGCTTTCGGTTGAATTTGTGGACATTTTATTCTTTATGAAAAGACATTACACAGAGGAAATGATAGCAAGGAGGGGTGGTGCGTTTGGGGGGGGGGGTGTAGGAAAACCTAGAAAACTAGGTAAATGGGTGGAGGGTAATTTTTAAAAGGTAATGATCTCAGAGCAAAAATTGTATAAAGTTAGTATCCTAGAGGCAATTTTCCAAAAAAAAACTAAATTTGTATATATATATTCTTATTATTTTAAGAGAAGATAACATTGAAATTAGATGATGTATATATCAGACTTGCCTTCTCCAAAATTTTGAACTGACACTAGAGTTGAAGATTTTGAAATAAAAATTCATTGTGAATTACCTAAACTCAAGTAGAATTCCAATCAAACGAATCTAATGAATTAATTGAAAGAATAATTCTAAAATCAAAACTTGAGAGAAATCTAAAAGAATGGAAAGTGATGGATTATAAGTTACTTATATGGGCGTTGTGAAATTTCTGTCATGCATTTAATACATTATGGAGATTTTAAATTAAACAAATGAATAATTAACTAAACAAGACAATTTTAGAAGCGAGGGTACAAAGTATAATACTTGAAATGAGAGGCAGAAGAGTCGAAATATTTTTCAAACTCAATTCACTTTTATATATACAAATTATAAACAATTGTTTTGCGATCGATATATTTATATTATAAATTGCATTTTCTTAAAGTACCAAGAATAAACTTTGTACGTAAATATTGAGACCATAAATAAAAATTGAAACACACTCATGTGAAACATACCATATTAAAAATTCGCGGGACTTTAACTGGGTCGATTCGGATTTGGTCTTTCTTTTTCAAAATTTTCGCAACTGTAATTTCAGATTTTTTTGCTCCCATGTATATTACAATTTGGGCAAATGTATGTTATTAATATACAAAATATGTGTTATAATCAGATTAAATAGTAACATTTGGTCTGATTGTAACACACATTTTACCTTAAAGTAACATGCATTTGCATAAAAAGTAATTATTTCTATACAAATAAATAAATTTTTATGAAAAATAGTAACATTTGATCTGATTATAACACATATTTTACCTTAAAATAACATGTATTTGCCTAAAACGTAACATATCTGAGAGCGAAAAATATGAAAATTGTGCTTGCGCGAGAATTTGAGAAAATTACCCAAATTCGACCCGATCCGGTCATGAATCTGAGAATGTTGATATATATGGTTTGATTCACACCGTAAAACGTTTCATATATGTTTTTGTCATAAAAATATCATTTGCTGTATTTGTGGTATTTATTCTCATTGGAATAAAACACAAATTGAATTTTTTTTTTATATAACATTAATGTGATCACGTAATTTATGAATATCTATAAAAAATAGTTCATTTGTTATTAAAGTAATAATATATAGAAAATAAATATATAAATATAATCAAAATTAACGTGAAAAAAAGTTGAGTCAATGTTGAGGTATTTTTCTGCAAAACGTAAAATGAGTCAATATTGGAAGTATTCGACCACGCAGTCTCTACTACATGGAAATTCCACTCATGAAGACTTGGAATAATCACAGTAAACTGATTGATTTATTAATCTTTAAGAATTTTTTTTTTTAATCCTTTAAATTTTATTAACTTTGGTTTTCGTCATCTTATAAATTTTGATTTTTGATTTTAGTCCTTTAATCTTTAGGGAAAATATACTTTTTTGTCCTTTAAATTTCATTAACTTTGTATTTCATCTACTTAAATTTTGAATTTTTATTTTAGTACTTTAACTTATAAAAATTATGATACCGGTCACTCAACCGGTCACAGGACCAAAATCATAATTTTTTATAAGTTACAGGACTAAAATCAAAACTCAAAACTTAAGAAGACGAATAACAAAGTCAATGAAACTTAGAGGACAAAAAATGAATATTTTTCCAAAATCTATGAAAAATTAATTTATTGATTCTTAAAAATTATTTTACATATGTACGTACATTAAAATATTTAATTAATAATAAATATTCACTTTAAAATAATAATATTTATATGTACAATATATATGTTAAATTAATATTTTAGAATGGAGAAATAAATTTAAAATTAAGCATTTAAAGAAAAATTGAAATTTATATAAAATAAAAAAATAATTGACAAAATTAAGTCACTTTCGTAAATGATTTAGTCTACTAGTGCACCCCAATTATTTAGGTATACATAAAAAGATTAAGTTATCCTTATATAAATATGAGATAATTGTTTTTTTAATTTTATTAACTTTAATTTTAATCTTTTAAGTTAATTAATTTTAAAATAAATTCTTAAAGTTTGAAATCGGTCTATTTTTAAAATAAATAGAAAATTACACATGAAATAGAATGTAATTATAAAACTAAAATAATTAATTAAACTCTAATAAAAATAATAAAAATTGATAAATATTTAAATAATTAAATATAAAAATACACTTTTTTATCCTTTAAGTCTTCTTAATTTTTTTGTTTGTCCTCTTAAGTTTTGAATTTTGAATTTAGTCTTGAAGTTATAAAATTTTATTATTTTGGCCCTATTACAGGTTATACTCGGTCACTCAACCGGACACAGAACCAAAATCATATTTTTTTAAATTAAAGAACAAAAATTAAAACTCAAAACATAAGAAGACGAAAAACAAAGTCAATGAAACTGAGAGGACAAGAAAAAAATATTTTCCCAAAATCTATGTAAAAATTCATTTATTGATTCTTAAAAATTATTTTACATATGTACGTACATTAAAATATTTAATTAATAATAAATAGTCACTTTAAAAATAATAATATTTATATGTACAATGTATATGTTAAATTAATATTTTAGAATGCTGAAATAAATTTAAAATTTAGCATTTAAAGAAAAATTGAAATTTATAAAAAATAAAAAATAATTGACAAAATTAAGTCACTTTCGTAAATGAGTTAGTCTACTATTGCATCCCAATTGATTTAGGTATACATAAAAAGATTAAATTATCCTTATATAAATATGAGATGAATTATTATTTTTTATTTTGTTAACTTTAATTTTAATTTTTAAGTTATTTAAATTTAAAATTAATTTAAAGTTTGAAATCGGTCTATTTTTAAAATAAATAGAAAATTACACATGAAATGGAATAGTAATTGTAAAGCTAAAATAATTAATCAAACTCTAATAAAAATTGATAAATATTTAAATAATTAAATATTAAAATACACTTTTTTATCCTTTAAGTTTTCTTGACTTTGTTTTACATCCTTTTAAGTTTCTAATTTTAATTTTAGTCCTTTAACTTACAAAAAATTATGATTTTGGTCCTATGACCGGTTGAGTGACCGGTCAAAGGGCCAAAAGTCATAATTTTTTATAAATTAAAGGACTAAAATCAATATTCAAAACTGAAGAGAACGAAAAACATAGTCAGTGAAACTTAAATGACAAAAATATATATTTTCCCTAATCTTTATGTCGCAACTCGTTTATTCTTTAAAATAAAAATAAGGGAAAATACACTATTTTATCCCTTAAGTTTGTTAACTTTAATTTTCGTCTTGTTATCTTCTAAATTTTGGTTTTAGTCCTGTAACTTATGAAAAATTGACTTTTTATCTTGTGACTTGCTGCTACAGATCACTTAACAAGTTGTATGATGATGTGTCAGTTTTATTGTATTTTATTATGATACAGTCATACTTGGAAGTTTCTGATTGGCAGGCACTAATATTTGACAATTTAAATTGAAAATTGATTAAAATTGAACATAAATTAAAGAAAAAACTCTTTCCATTAATAATTTTTAATATTTTATGAAAATTCAAATTAATTCTCCTATTAAAAAAAATCCAATTTCAAATTTCACCCACAAGAAAATAAAAAAAATTAAAATTTAAAATATCATAATTTTTATATTATTAAATAAATCTATATAAAAATATAAAAAATTATGAAATCTAAATTTAAATATAACTAAAAGTTCCAAAAATACATAATTATAAAAGAATAATTAAAAATAATGAGTGATAATAATATTTTTATAAAGAATCTAAAAAAAAAAGATAACGTATATTATTTCACGTGAGTGAAATAAAATAAAATAAATGATTTAATTTGAGGAATAAGGTATTATATTAAAAAAAAGAAATAAAAAAGAAGGACACACAACCCGGGTAAAGGGGATTGCGTTGATTAAATGAGCCTCATTAAAAACCTCGTTGTAAACCACTCTTGTGGACAAATCGGATGGAGGAGAAAAAGAGTGCAATCAAATAATCAACATCCTAAACAACAAGCCCAAAAAATGAGGCTTAGTAAAGAAACTATTCTCCAAAAATGGTTAAAGCTAAACATGAAAATACTCAACATTCATGTCCTCATATATATAAAATCCTATATAAACAATACGGTGGATTTCCCTGCCAAGAGCTCTCCGAATGTGTTCTTGCTAAGACGTGAGCTGCCCGGTTTTCCTCTCTAAGAATATGTGAAAAAACTTTGTGTTTGATCATCACCAAGCCCCTGCTTATTCCATGTAAGGAGAATCGTCGAGACGATATTAAGCCGTGCTTCGGCGGCTGCAAACCATTCTCCTCATTCTCCAGTTCATCCGCCCAACTACGATGTGCAACCAAGGCCATTTCCGAAGACCTGGGTGCCAAATTGTCGATGACAAAACCTGAATTTACCGCCCGCAACGGGGGACAAACCGAAGGAACATCAGCGTTCCTTTGTTGGGTCGGCGGCAGCCCACTACACCTCGAATGGATCCCTGAAGAAGGACTATTAACCGTTCCACGAAGGGCTTTTTTAATAAACACTCCTGTCGAAATCGATACGTCTTTAAAACGTAATTTTGCTCTAAACCGTGAGGAAGGAACCTCCTCCCAGCCTGAGTCTAACCCCTGAGCCGAGGAGTCATTGCCCGTATGGTTCACCGGCACCAGTGCCAAGCTTAGATTTGAAACCCTCGGAGGAGACCCACGATCCTGAACCTCTCCATTCCCTCCAGAGTTAGTCCCCAACCCATTGTCCTGCACATCCTGATCAACATCTAACCCATGGTCATTGTTCCCCTCATGAGAACTCCCTTTTCCCACAGAAATAGCCGCCCGCGTTATGGGTCTTTTTCTGCGTCTACTGCGACTCCTACCACGACGCTCAGGCCCAGACTTATCCAAACCAGATTTTAAACACGATGCAATAGAATGCCCCACCACATTACACTCACGACAAAAGTCAGGAAGGTTCTCATAGTGTAAAGAAGTAAAAGCGAATTGGTTCGCTCTTGTAAACATAATTTTCTGCTCCAAAGTATGTTTAAGGTCCACCTTGATGAGCATGCGGGCGTGATGCCCCATCGTACGATCCAGAGTATTCTTATCAATGCGAACCACAACCACACCCACAAGGGATTCAAAAATTCTAGGGTGTCAATATTCAATTGGCAAATCCAAAAACCTCACCCATACCTGAGCCGAGGAGGTAAGAATATTGTTAGGATTAAAATCAGGGACTCAGTCCTGCAGACGGAAATTACCAGACTCCAGCGGCCAATTCCGACGCGTCCCCACCCGCGCCTTATCTCCCGCCGAAGCAAAAATAATTGTGAAATAGCCCTTTCCCAGGGGAAACAACTTCAAGCCGGAAGATGGGTGCCAAAGACGCTCCAACGCCTCCAAGAGCGCCACTCGAGTAAGAACATGTTTCCCTGCCTGCGTAAAAAGCCTCCCAACGAAAGCATTGTCAAACTCACGGACACTCTGTTGGTAGGAACCTTCATCCACTTCAACAATGAAAAACTCTCCTAGGCGTACCGGTGTGGGAGTAGCCCCAGTAGGAGGAGAAGCCTCCGGCAGGGGCCTAGAGACCCCCATGACAACCTGTGCGAAGGAATGTCGTACATTTTTACCAACCTCATTTGCCAATGGACGCAAAGAGGGCTGCGTATTCGGCCGGGGTCCAAAGTCGGCATCAATATCCCCAGTTGACTCTTTATGACCCGTAGAAATCGGCAATTGATCAGGGACATTATGTCGCTGCGCAAAAGAATCTGAATCCACCTCCATATCAGAGACGGATTGGCCTCCAATCATAGCAGGCGAGAAAACCTTTAAATTCTGCAGATTCGGCTCGCTCAACCCATGTGGCGTCTGCAAACCATCTTCGCACGCTCTTGCCACAGTGTGGTTCCGGTTGTACCGTACAAAACTCGAGAAGCCTGGAAAGAAAGAGTCCATGGCACGGAGAACATCACGATCCGGATTGGAGTGGGCCTGCGAAGTCGCTGATGAAGTGTCGCTTGGGCTTTCCACCGGAGCCCTAGCACTTCCCTCCCGTGTAGCATGAAGAAAATCACACAGCCGATCCTTGATGAATGTTGGGTGCCAAGCGTCGGACATGCTGCATAATCGAAATTACAAGGATGATCAAAGAATTCCACCGAAAATCTCAATAACCGTTTCCATGATCGTCGGAGTATTTTAAAATTCAAATTTGAATGTGGACGTCGATTAAAGAAGATAAAAAGTATAATTTTTCGTAAATGATTTAATTTGATATTAGGCTAATTTTGTATAAAAAATTAAGTAATATAGATATCTCAGTATAAATATTTTTATTTCAAATATGTCGTTTACAATATTGATATCAATGATTATAAAAATTGAATATGTTTAATATATCCATACTTAGAGTTAAATCAATCCTGGTTATATAAATTAATTATTTTTAAATTAACCTTTTATAATTATTTATTTTTTGAGTTTTTATTTATTTCTAAAATTAGATTTAATTACTTTTTTTAGATTTCTTTAATTAATATAAAATTTTATTTTAAATTTATAATAGAATTTTAGATTTTATTTTTTGATTTTCTTGTGGGTGAAATTAGAATTTTTTTTAATTTTTAATTTTTTATTATAAATTTAATTACAGAAAAAAATGCATTTGGAATTAGACCTATAACAGTATTGCGATGTTATGTGTGAATGTGCATGACCGATATAAAAATATCGTCTATGCCATGAAGGAGATGTGGATGGAGGGACATGAGCTCTACCTTGGGAGTGCGCCTGATGGATGGTCCATCAATGCTTTTGTTCAGCACTAGACGAGTACTGAATTCCATATTAGGTCCGAGCAGGCTAGGAACAACCGATAAAAGAATCCTAGCTAGGGGGCAAAGTGCCGCCAAACATTGGGCTGACTTGCGATCCATCTATGTGATACCCGAGTTTCTCACTACCCATTGACCAATATACGTCACGCTTTGCGTGGATTTATATTATATATGTGTTAATTTATAATTGCTTGGATATATTTTATGCATTATGTGCACTTTATATAATTTATTATCATGATATTTACTATTTGAGTTCATTTAACATTACTTATATGTTACTTGTAATGTTGTGTTAATTATTTTTCTCTTAAATGTTAAATTATTTATGAGTTGATATGCCTTTATATGTTTATTACTGAGAAAACTCTAGTTAATTTATTTGAGATTTAGTGTGATATAAATGTAATGTCCAAATTATTTGGGAATTAGTGGTGTAAGTTAAATTGAGATTATTGAAGACTTAGTTGTAGTAATTAAATAGAAAGTAAAATAAGTAAAATAATTAAAGAAATTACATATATATTATAATATTGTTAGTATAATAATAATAATAGTAATAATACTTATAATATATACGATAATGTATATAGATATGTGTTGGTTTAAAAAAAACGATAATGTATATAGATATGTGGAGTTGGTTTAAAAAAAAAAGGGATAAAAGTAGCATTAGGCGGTGGAGTATACTCAACTCCATTCATACCTTATTCTCCATAATATCTCGGGAGAGAGGAGGGTCCGAGAAGTTTGCGACGAAGAAAAAAAATATTTTAATTTGTATCGGTAAAAGTCTAATTTAGATAATTTTTGTGTATAAAATTTAGTAGTGTTTTTATTAATTAGGTGAAAATTTGAGTAGAACTAATTATTTAGTAGATTAAAATAATATTTGTAATTAATCGTTGATAGATATGATACAAGATGTTGATAGGGTGCTATAAGAGTTTAAATTATCGATGTTTTGCGGATTTGAGGTAAGTAAAAATTCATTTGCAACTATAATGCATAAACATATTATTTTGTGAATTATTTATATTTGAGTGATAATATGTGAATATAGGTGGGTTATAATATGTGATTTATATTCTATGAATATATGAAATGCACATGCGAGCTTTTTATTTTATGTGAAATAAGCATGTGAGCACTATATGTCATGTTGAATGAACCTGTGAGTTCTATATGTGATATTGATAGAGTCGGCGAGCTCCATAATTGATATGTTTTGAACCTGTGAGTTTCGTGATATTTGAATATTATGAATTATGTTGCTTTTCATTTCATTAAACATTCATATCATGCATTGAAATGAATTTATGATTTTAAAAGTTTGGACACTGATTATACAACGAGGGCGGAAAAGACGACCTGGGAAGGAGCGACCTTGGGGAACCTAGCGTAGGCTACCCTGGTGTAGGCCAACACCTTATTTGATTATATATATTTTAGGTGTTTCCGTGGGGGGACTTCTAGAGGGGACAAGGGGTCATATTTGGTGATGGACATCATCGGATCCCTAAAAGGTAGATCCCTGGATTCACTGTCATGAGTCGGCATGGTGGAATTACTTCTTGGTGGACATGAGGGCTGTTGACAAGGTGAACTACCAGAAGATAATCAAGGGATTATCCCAAGGCTGCGAAGGTCGCCGAGGTGGGCAGGAGCTAGGTCATTGGTCCGAACCAAGGCCAACACAAGGGACCTCGCCTGAGCTCCCGATAGGCCAAGGCCAGCGGCCAAAGGCACTAGGAGGAGAGAAGGCTACGGGCGAGCTACCCCTCTGGAGAGGGGGCTCGCCCCTATCCAAGGACACCTCGCCGAGGTACACCGCTACATCATCCCCAAAAATCGCACAAGACAAGGGAGCTCGCCAAGGACCTCGCCTAGTCTAAGAAGCCCAAGTGACGGGTGCATAAGTAGGATATGTATGTGTAATAGCATATAGCACTATAAAGGGAGCATTGTGAGGGATTAAGACGAAGGTTACGGACCTTCGTCAACACCAGAAGCCATATAGGTTCACAAGGTGCCACCTCACACTTGCACACCTATATATAAGGTCTCTCTTGTACTATTCACAAAAAATACAACCATAATACACATCTTACTTTCTCTCTCTAAACTCTCCATTCTCTCTCTCTATCTTACCCACCCAAGAACAAATCTAAGATTATTGTTTGGTAGAATTAATATGTTATAACAAGCCACATAACAAACACGATTAGTGAATTCTATCAACAATTTGGCGCTAGAAGGAGGGTCTTAACCCAAAAAATTTGAGAGTAAATAGTGATAGTTGTTTGAAGATTTAAAGATTTGAAGGTGTTATTGACCAAAGCTCAATAACACTTGAAGATACACACATATTTTCACTCCTTGAACGAAAACCCAGATTTCCGGGCAAGAAGTCAGATTTTTGGGTCCCTAAAATCTGTCCAAAAAGAAGTTTTCAAATGCACACGTGTACACGGATAAACTGGATTTCGGATAATCCGTTCCACGTGAGGTTAGACGAAAACCCAGACAAAGTCACCCTGGCCGGAAGTCAGGAACCTCGGCGAGCCTCCCTGCTGACCTCGGCGACCTTCCCCCGATGCAAACCCAAAATGCCTAAGGAACAAACCTCGGCAACCGTTAGGAGGTGGAAGGGAGAAAACCAGGACCAGGGCGAGGGGGAGACCTCGCGCCGAGCTCCTCAGAAGAACAACGCTCCGCGACCTCCGTGAGTTTCAGTAACTCAGGAGGATATAAACCCCGCCCTGAGGGACCTCGCCAACAAACCCGACGAGCTCCAGCGTTCAATTGCAACCCTACAAAGGTTGCAACAAAGGCAGCTGGACGAGCTCGCCCTGGTACCTCAGTGCGCTCCAGCTACAGAGGCCAGGGAGCAGACCAGGCCGACCCAGGGCACCCAGACCCGGGGTCACTATAGCGACCTCCACACCGAGCAGGAGGTGAGCTCCACCCAAGCTCGCCAACACAGAGAGCGAGCTGGGAAGGCCAAGGTGGTGGAAGAGCCGGCCTCGCATGCTGGGCGAGCTTCGGCTTACACCGAGGCATCCGCCACTCACCAATCTCTGAGAAGAGAGGTCCTCCAGGGCAGGTTGGGACCGAGGGGTGAGGAAAACAAATGGACGGCTGCCCCGGCTACAACCTCGCAGGTCCACCCACAACCGACTGAGGAGGCCCGCGACTGATAGGTTGCATCCCGCATGGCGGACGCCAGTTCCGACCCATCACGGAGGGGTCACCCCATAGTGAGGTACCTCGGGGGCGTGCGTCCACGAGGCGCACGACCTTTGAGCAACCTCCGCCGGAGGTGACCCACGACGACGAGCTGGCCACGTTGAAAAAGGCCGTCGAAATCTACAACAGCAAGTAGCAGCCAAATCTGGCAGGCCCGATGCCACCACTCACCCGGCATCCCCTTTGGCACCTACCATCCTCCGAGCACCGGTCCAAAAGAAGATCCACTTCCCGGTGATGTCCGCATATGAAGGCGAGTCTGACCCGAAGGTCCACCTGGCCAAGTATGCAGACTACATGATCTCGGTAGGCGCCACCGACGCCACTCAGTACCAAAATTTCCCACTGACCCTTGGGGACTAAGCTCACCGCTGGTTCTCATCACTCGCCCAGAGGTCGATACCGTCCTTTGGCCAACTCACGCGGGAGTTCTTGGCCCACTTCTCCGAGTTTAGATCCTACCTCACCCAGAAGCATCACCTCGCCAACATTCACCAAGTTGACAATGAGACCGACCAACAGTATATGGAGAGGTTCGATAAGATACTGCTGGAAGGCAAACCGGTGAGCGAGGACACCAAGGTCGTTGCGGTGATGGTCGGGCTCTGAAAAGACACCGATCTCTGGAAGGAAATGCACCTCGCATGTCCGAACACTTACACCGAATTCCGCCACAAGGCGGGGGTGTTCGTGGCCATGCAGGATGCCCTCCAGAAAGAGGTCGGTGCCTCCGAGGAGAGGAAGTCCTACGGGAAGAAGTCCGGGGGCACATACAGGGCTACCCGGAACTTGAAAGCTTTCAGCGATGGGGACGAGTTCAAAGAGAAGCTCAACTAGGTCTTCTCCGTCTCCGTCGTCCATGTCTTTACCGCGGTCAAAGACAAAGCCTTGTTGGAAGAGCCGAGAAGAATCCGCCAGGACCGCGCAAAGCTCAACCCCAACAAGTACTGTGCCTATCACCAGTCGATCGGCCACTTCACCAGCGAATGCCGAGACTTCCTCAAACAACTCTGGAAATTCTACGAGGATGGAAAGCTGGCTGACTTCGTGAAAAAGGCACCGGCGAAGAGGCCCAGGTTCGAGAGGAGGGAAGCCTCTGATGACGAAGAGGAGGACGCGGGCCAATGCGGTCCTCAAAACAGGCGGAGGGCACCTCCCCAACCTCAACAAAACCTGGAGCCAACTCGAGAACTCTTGGTTCTCGAAGAAGAAATTGGAGCTGCCGGACGTCTCCAGGACGGGGGATCCTCCGTTTCCAGGAGAAAAAGGAAGGCCGAGATCCGGGCCATAAACCAGCTCCAGGTCAGTCGCACAACTCACTGATGAGCTAACATTCTCCTCGGCGGACCTGGAGGGGGTACTGACGCCCCACAATGACTCGTTGGTGATAACCGCCAACATCATGAACGTCCGAGTTCACAGGCTACTTATGGACACCGACGCCTTCACCAACATTCTCTTCAAATCCACCTTAGATGCCCTATGTGATTTTGAGTCGTATTTAGAACCTAGCAACGCTAGTATAGTGGGGTTCGGAGAAGCTGTAACCGTCCCCCTAGGTAGTATCAGGTTGAGCGTCCAGCTTGTATCGGCTGAGGACCCGGAGAGGAGGCTGACTAGGTTAGTAGATTTCCTAGTTGTCGACCAGCAGTCCTCCTACAATGGGTTCCTCGGCCGCCCCTTTATCAATGAATTCAAAGTGGCGTGTTCGACCTACTATTATTGTTTGAAATTCCAAACTCCAAAAGGCGCCGGAACCATAAAAGGCGACCAGAAAAAGGCTCGAGAGTGTTTGCTCCAAATTAAAGATGGCCGAGCTAGGAAAGCCGTGACGTAGGTCCAGGTCCTTGAGGAAGAAATCCAAATTCCGACGGATGAGCCAAACATCCTAGACATCATCTCAACAGAAACTGAGCTGATGGAGGTAGGCGACTCGTTGGAATCAATGATAGAAATCGACCAAATCCCGGAACCTGCGCAGGGCACACAACCGGCGCCGATGGAAGGGGTGGAGGAGGTCCACAGCAACCAAGTGCAGGGACCTGCGCAAAGTTCACCACCTGCGCCCATAGAAGTGGTCGAGGGTACCCAAGGCGGAGGACCTGCGGGAGGTCAAGAACTAGTACGAATGGATGTTGATCCAGCTCCCCGGGTTGCAGAACTTTCCCAAGTTGGGGAACCACCAGAAATGCTGACGGTTGATGAACCTTTCCAGGTCGAAAACAATACTGATGACCTCAAACCGCGCCTAGGTTATGAACCTGCGCGAATGTCACAAGAGGAGTGAGATGAGTTCATCAGCGACCCTAGGTGGAAAAATCAAAAGAGGAAGGCCACCCCCATAGAAGAGTTGACGGCACTCCCGGTGGACCCGGAAAGGGACTTAGAACTCTTCATAGGTTCTGAGTTACCTGAACCGTACCGGTCGAGGATGAAGCTGTTTTTGATGTCCAACTTGGACGTATTTGCCAGGTCCCATGAAGACATGACGGGAATCCCGTTGGAACATGCATGCCACCGACTTAATATAGATCCGACGAGGAGACCTGTCTGCCAGAAACGAAGGAATTATGGACCGGATAAATACGCAGCACTAACCACCGAAGTTGGGAAGCTGCTGGACAACAAGTTGATCAAGGAAGCCTTATGTCCTCAATGGGTCGCAAACCCCGTCTTGGTCAAGAAGCACAATGGGACGTGGAGGCTATGCATCTACTTCACGGACCTGAACAAGGGATGCCCAAAGGACAACTTTCCACTACCCCACATCGATCAGCATGTGGACAGCACCGCCGGCCATGAGATGATGACATTCATGGACGCATTCGCAGGCTACCACCAGATAGTGTTGCACCCGGATGACCAGGAACATACGGCGTTCTACACAAACAAAAACATGTATTGCTGGGAAAGAATGCTTTTCGGACTTATCAATGCCGGAGCGACCTACCAAAGATTGGTGAATAAAATGTTCGACCAACACATCGGCGAGTCTATAGAGGTGTACGTGGACGACATAGTTGTCAACAGTTTGAGAAAGGAGGATCACCTTGACCACATGAAACAAACCTTCGACATACTACGCCACTACAACATGAAGCTGAACCCCAAGAAGACCAGCTTCGGCGTGCATTCAGGGAAGTTCCTGGGATATCTGGTGAGCCAACGTGGAATAGAGGTCAACCCGACGCAGGTTCAATGCATATTCGAGATGGGTGTGCCCGATTCCGTACAAAAGATCCAAAGGTTGACCGGGTGCATGGCAGCCTTGAACAGGTTCATCTCCAGGTCTGGCGACCGGAACCGCCCATTCTTCGAGGCAATCAAAGAAAACACGTGAAGGTACAAGGAGGCAGCTAAAGCCAACAAGCTGCATCTTAAAAACCACTTCGTATGGATGAACGAATGCCAGCGAGCCTTTGAGGACATTAAAACATACCTCGCGGATACGTAGGTCCTGCCGAAGTCAGTGCCAGGCGAAAAACTATACTTGTACCTCGCCGCGTCGGAGGTGGCCATCAGCTCCGTCCTGGTCCGAGAAGAGGCAAAAACGCACCTACCAGTGTACTACGTAAGCCAAGTCTTACACGAAGCCGAGTTGCTGTATACCCCAACGGAGAAGCTAGATTACGCACTGGTGATGAGTGTTAGAAAATTGAGGCCCTACTTCTTTGACCACCCGGTAGAGGTATTGACGATGTTCCCACTACGTCAAATACTACAGCGCCCAGACACCGCCGGACGCTTGCTGAAGTGGTCACTAGAAGTTAGCCAATACGGTATAACCTACGCACCCCGAACAGCGATCAAGGGACAAGCGCTCGCTGACTTTATCGTCGAGCTAACTTTCCCACAAGATCCGACGAGGGGACGTATAGCTCTGTGGTACCTCTACGTTGACGGGTCATCAACCAGCATAGTAGCAGGCGCCGGTGTAGTCCTGATCAGCCCGAACAGACAAGTCTTCACCTCCGCAATCCGGTTCAACTTCCGAGCAACCAACAACGAGGCGGAGTATGAAGCTTTGATAGCCGGATTTAGGTTATCATTAGCTGTGGGGGCAACCAATCTTCAAGTTTTCGGAGATTCCCAGCTAATAATATCCTAAGTTCGGGGGGAGTACGAGGCAAAAGACCAACAGATGATGACCTACCAGAAGATAGCCGTACATCTGATCTTGATGTTTATGCAGGTTTACATCAGTCTGATACCGCGACTAGAAAAGACACAAGCAGACGCCCTAGCCAGACTAGCTACCAGTAACGGCGAGGCTGAGGTCACGGAGGTTGTAATCACCAAGCTTAAAAACCCCTCGACGTCCAATTACATAGTAAATCAGACCTCGAGTGGGGGGCAGGAAAGCAGCAAACACAGTGAAGATTGGTGCACTCTGATCCAAAAATACTTAAAGGACGGAACAACCCCCGAGGACACATGGGAAGCTAGTCGGCTGGTGAAACAGGCTGCCAGATATACGCTACTGGATGGCCAACTCTACAAATGTGGATTCTCTCTACCCCTACTCAAATGCTTATCTAAGAAGCAAGGGTTCGAGGTGTTAGAAGAAATCCACGAAGGAATTTGCGAAAGTCACGCTAGGGGGGCAAGCTTTGGCGTATAAGACGATTAGGCAAGGATACTACTGGCCCACTCTTCGCAAGGATGCCATTAGCTTCGCACGGAAGTGCCGAAAATGTCAACTTTTCGCACCTAATATCCACTCCCCAGCCAACCAACTGAAGTCGGTTTTTAGCCCGTGACCTTTTGCAAAATGGGGTATCTACTTGATCGGCCCATTCCCACCTGGCAGAGGCGGTGTAAAGTTTGTTGTTGTAGCAGTAGACTATTACACCAAGTGGGCCGAGGCCGAAGCTCTCACAACGATAACATAAGAAAGGATGATCAACTTCATTTGGAAGAACCTGATCTGCCGTTTCGGACTTTCACAATCGATCATCACGGACAACGGAAGGCAGTTCGACGGCCAAAAGTTGAGAGATTTCTGAAGTTCGTGGAACATCAAGAAATACTACTCAACTCCATACCATCCACAGTCAAACGGCTAGGTCGAGGCGGTGAACAAAATTCTGAAACACATATTGAAGATCCACCTCGAGGACAAGAAAGGGAGCTGGGCAGACGAACTCCCGGAGGTCCTATGGTCGTACAGAACATCATATCGAGCCAGCACCGGGGAGACGCCATTTTCCTTGGCCTTCGGGACCAAAGCGGTGGTACCAGTCGAGGTCCAGAATAAGACTTGGAAGGTGGTAGGGTTCGATGAAGAAAAGAACGACGAAGCCTTGGCAGTCGAAAAAGATCTGATTGAAGAGACCAGGGTTTCGTTGGAAATGAAGAATGCCACCTACAAGCGCAGGGCAGAGAAGTACTATAATTCCCAAGTCCGGGACCGAAAGTTCAAGGTTGAGGACCTGCTACTGAGAAAGAAGCTGATGGCCCCACCAGGTGTATTTGGGTCCAACTAGGAAGGACCGTTCCGGGTCACTGCGGCCTGGCCAAATGGTACTTATGACCTCGAAGACGTAGAAGGCAACGCCTCGTCATACACCTGGAGTGCGGCGCATCTAAAGAAATTTTACCAATAGACCAGGATTTTGTAATAGACTAGTCGGAGGTTCGCATCAGAAGTGTTGATGTCAACCGATGTAAATTACGTCGCTGTATAAAGTTAGAAGTTTTTCTTGAGAGAAAATATCCAACTCTTCAAAGGTTCACGAAAATATTCCAACTCTTCGAAGGTTCGCGAAAATATCTAACTCTTCGAAGGTCCGCGAAAGTATCCAACCCTTCGAAGGGTCACAAAATGTCCAAATATTCGAAGTTTCGCAATACGCAAGGACCAAGGTCCCAAACATTATAATCTAAAGGCTCAAAGGCAAAGGCCAAAGTGCCCCGGGTCAGCGAAGGTGTCCTTCCTAAAGGGCCACTAAGCGCCTACTGCCATTAGTTAGAAAAATTCGCGAAAAAGATAGAAAACGTCTAAGGCAAGGTTCACGAAACCCAATTGCCCAACGTGAATTAATCAAAGTACAACTCGCTGCCCTAAGTGGTTTAAGATGAGAAATTCGTGGCCCTAAGTGGTGTAAGACGAAGAATATGTACTACACAAACGGAGGTACAATTCGTAGTCCTAAGTGATGTAAAACGAACGATTCGCTTCTCAAAAGTAGAGTAAGACGAACAGTTGGGTACCTGGAAAATATATAAACGAGCTAATTGAAATTATAACGTAAGCGTAAAAATGTGAGCGAAGACAAGGTTGAAACAAAAGCTCAAATTTCATTCAAAAATACTTGGGGGATTTTCAAGCCAAAAAGGATACTTGAAAAATTTCCTAAGTATAATTAGTGGTGCTAGCCACAAAGGTCGGCTAGCTGACCGTCTGTGAAATACAAAAGTAAGCTCCTTCTGGGCGAGCTACACGTGCCTGGTGAGCTTCACCTACTTAAGCAAAGAAAAGCTACAAAAAGGGAGCTCCTTCTGGGCGAGCTAGGCAGCCCGGTGAGCTACGAAGACTAATCTAGAAAAGCAATTAAAAGAGCTCAAGCCTCTGGAGCAATGGGGGCAGCAGGAGCATCGGCAGCAACCTCGGCGGGGTTGACGGCGACCTGGCCAGCTGGAGGGGAAAGTTCGAGCAACGTTGTGATGTTGCCCGTAAGCCAGCTGGTGTCAAACCCAGTGGTGTCGAGCATCGCGTCCCCACACGCCTCTTGAAGTTGTTCCATGGTGGGCGGGGTTCGCTCCTCTTCGTTGGAGGCCTCCTTTTCCCCGGTGATGTTCAGCTCCGGCACGGGGATCGTATTGATAATCTTGAACCGTGCCGGAACGAAGTCCAGAGGGATCCCAAGTTCCGGAAGGTCACCGATGTCCAGCTCGGTGTCATCGGGAAAGGGGACCCTGTCCTGGCAGTCCTTGAAGTCGCCCACCACGGCCTTTATCTCGTCGTCGTGGTGAGCTCGCGCCCACCAGAGGGCCCTCAAGACCTCGGCATAACACTAGACAAAGCCCCTGTCCGAGGCCTCAGCTCTTGCGGCGACCAAGTCCGCCGAGGAGGACGCATTATTGTGGAGTTCGGCGAACTCGTTTATCTTGGCCGAGAGCCCATCTCTCAACTTCGAACACTTCTCATCGGCGCCCCTTGTCAAACCTTGCTGGAGCTCCAGCTCTTTCTTGGTCACCCCATGCTCGCCAACTTCCTTAGCGAGCTTCTCAGCAAGCTCATCCTCTTTGGCCTTGAGCCGAGCGTCAGCATTCTTTTGAATAGTGGCCAGCTGCCTTTGGAGTTGGGCGAGGTTATCCAGGGCGGCACTTTCAGAAGCTAGGGCCGCAGCTGCTCTCTCTTCGGCGAGCTCCATAGCCTTCTTATATTTATCAGCGCTATCCGCCATCTTCAAGAAGGCCTCGTTCCTCTTTTGCCGACCCTCCTCCAGCTGGGCGGCCTGCTCGATCGCTTTATGGTTCGCGTGCAGCAACCCACTCGCATAGTGCGCAGAGAGCAGGAGGTTCTCGGTCAGGCTTTGGCCATTGATAGTCGCCACCTAGGGAGTAGACCAGAACCTCGGTACCTCGCTCACTGTATTCTGAACCAAGCCCGGAGGAAGGCTGCGCATCGAGGTCAGGGAGCGAGACTGCTCATAAGCGTGAATAACCTCATGCCAGTTCGGATAAGCGATTGGGGCATAGCTGCGAGGTCAAAACAGTTGAAGTTAGAAGTTGCAAAACACAAGAAAACGACAAGGATAGAAGTCAGAGGGGTGAGCTACTTACTGAACTCGCTCAGGGTTCCATCCTAGGAACGTGTCATCGGTTGTTTGGACCCCAAAGGGAGATGAGGAGGGTGGCGACCTTCGAAGGGGATCAATCGTCAAAGGAGCAGTCGAATGGGCCGATCCACCCTGTACCAATCTCGTATCGGCTCGCTCTGCGAGCTCTCTTGTGGGCCGGTGCATTGTCCTCCCCCACTCGGGACCCATCTCCACGGTGGAGACTCTTCGATTGATGGGTAGCTCGCTTGGGCGCACCCCCGCCTCATCCTCCACCACGGCTAGCCTTGGCGACCTCTGCCGCCTTAGTCTTTGCGGGGGCTTTGGTCGGCCCCTTTTGAGTTCCGGATCCGCCTACCTCGCCCTTCTTCTGGGCAAGCTCAGCTTTCTTATTCGCATCCAATACGAGTAGTGAGGGCGGAGCGAGCTTATTGGGGCGGGGTGGACCCATCGCGAACCGGCGAGCTAAGATTTCGTAGGCCGAAGGGATCTCGACAGTTGGGAAGGTGACCCGGCTACCGTCTACGAGGAAGAAAAATTAAGCAGTTAGCATCATGGGCGAGCTACCCCCCTTATGGGCGAGCTTCGAAGAGTTGTAAACCTGGAAGCTCAGGACCTTGGACAGTGAGGTGGTGTGGCAGAGTGTGGAGCCCGGCGAGCCTCAAACAATGGTGTTGAGTGAGGTAGGCGGTCTCCCGGTCTTTTTGACTCCTCAGATGGCAAACAGCCCGCACCACGTCAAACTCAACCGACACTTCGGGCTTCCCGCGACTTGATGTGTTATGCTTCAAACCTGCAAAAAAAGGGAATTAGATTAGTAAATCTAATTCAACCCACGCACACCAAGTAGGCGACCTACTGCTGGCCTCCCCATATTCATCAGGGGTTGGAATTCGCTCTCCTCGCCCGGAGTAGCTCGTAGAAGCTCACCAGTCGTCACCCATGAAGATAAATTGCTGCTTCCAGTCGCGAACTTTATTCAGGAGGATCCCCAAGAACTTCTCCCCCGGGCGAGCTTTGAGGTAGTAATACCCCTTGCCATCATTCACCTACCGAGTCACGATGAGTAGATCGTTGAGCTCGGCAGTGGTCAGTCTGTTCTCATATCCCTCTAATCCAAAGACAGCCAACGCCGCTAACAAACTGCTCCAGGCATTGGGAGTGAGCTGGGTGATGGCGAGGTTGTTAGCAAGTAGGAACCGGCCGATGATCTGGTGCAGAGGCAGCGTAAGCCCGGCCTCGAGGGTGTGGACGTTAATGGTCGTCAACCCCGCCGGAGGTGCATCAGCTCACTCATCCTTCTCCGGGGCGTATAGGGAGATGTCAAGCGGGATCCGGTACCTCGCCCGGGATTCAGAATGTTGGGATTCGTTAATAACACTTCAAACATCGCTTGTCTTGTAGTCGGACTTGTTTACCGCATCCCGATAGGTTCGCTCAGGATGAGGAAACCTCGCCTCGTGCTCGGCGACGTACTCCTCCCAGTCGAAGGGGTGGATGACCTCAATAGGGACCTGACGCTCGACCAACTGGGGCTCACGGAAGCTGATTGAATGAAACCATTCTAATGTGACCTCTTCGAGGTCGCCTTTTTGCTCACCCATCTCGGCGACTTCCTCGCGGGCATCGGCAACCTCCCCCAGGACCTCGGCAACCTCCTCGTCCTCGTTCTCGACCAAAGCCTCGTTAGAGGTCAGATCGTACTCTCGCCAGAGCTCGCGGAGATAGGACTCTTCACTCTGGCCGGAATTGGCGGCTCTCTCCACCGGGTCCCATGACTTGGGCGAGCTACCGAGTGGTCCTCGGACCCGGATTCGATGACGATTGGAGTCATTTGGTGAATGGGCCCGCTATCCGTCATGGGCCATTTCTCAGGATTTCGGTTCGAATTAGTTTCACTTGATGATCGGGTCGACATGGCTTGAACAAAGTCCAAAATAGTCCAAAACTCTCAATCGCCGGAGTTACGATACAATGGTGATCAAAAAAGCTCGGGAAGCTGCCGAAAATGGCGAAAATTCCGAGGACTCGAAGGAATCGAGAAAAGAATCTACAAAAGAAGAGAAGGAAGGAGAAAAAATGGGTGTTCTGCCTTGAAGAACGCTCATAGCTCCTTCGGAAGTAAGGGTGTCATTCGCCGGAATTTGCTCGGAGAACTCAAAAATGTAAAAGTGAGAAATGAAATTGATTTCCCTTATTTATAAACGTTGAGGCGAGGTCGAATATTCGAGGGATGCAGGGACCAATTTGCAAAAAATTTGAAAGGTTGTCATGATGGGCGCGGGAAACGATGCCTAAAAAGGCCTACACGACTCCTTGATTCCCGCACCACGTCTGCCGCAATGGAGCTCGCCCACAAGCTCGGCACCTGCCTAGATGGAGTTCGCCAACACTCGAGTCCTTGTCCATGAAGACAAATCAACTCGCCCACACATTAGATGAACCATGATGTGTGCGAGCTGGGGGGCAAATGTTGACAAGGCGAACTACCAGAAGATAATCAAGGGATTATCCCAAGGCTGCAAAGGTCGCCGAGGTGGGCAGGAGCTAGGCCATTGGTCCGAACCATGGCCAACACAAGGGACCTCGGCGAGGTAGGAGTGGACCTCGCCCGAGCTTCCGATAGGCCGAGGCCAGCGGCCAAAGGCACTAGGAGGAGGGAAGGCTACGGGCGAGCTACCCCTCTGGAGAGAGGGCTCGCCCCTATCCGAGGACACCTCGTCGAGGTCCGCTGCTACATCATCCCCAAAAATCACACAAGACAAGGGAGCTCGCCAAGGACCTCGCCTAGTCCAAGAAGCCCAAGTGATGGGTGCATAAGTAGGATATGTATGTGTAATAGCATATATCACTATAAAGGGAGCATTGTGAGGGATTAAGACGAAGGTTATGGACCTTCGTCAACACCGGAAGCCATATATATAGGTTCACAAGGTGTCACCTCACACTTGCACACCTATAAATAAGGCATCTCTTGTACTATTCCCAAATAATACAACCATAATACACATCTTACTTTCTCTCTCTAAACTCTCCATTCTCTCTCTCTATCTTACCCACCCAAGAACAAATTTAAGATTATTGTTTGGTAGAATTAATATGTTATAACAAGCCACATAACGAACACGATTAGTAAATTCTATCAACAAGGGCATACGTGTGATCCAAACCCTGATGGGCCACAAGAGGATGGACCTCATATTGGGATACATATATTGATCACTTGATTATGTGTATAATGAGCTTTTTCTGGTGTATGACAGTATGTATAGGGCCCTGGCGAGTATTTCATAAATAAATTAGTGATTTCAAAAGAGAGTGCATGGGGAGATTTTTTAAAAGAACCACATTATCATGCATAATTTCTACTTATTGAGATTTATAAATCTCACCTAATTTATGAATTGTAGGTAATCATGATTATATGTGACGTGGTAATGAAACTCGAGTAGCAGCGGTGCTCTTGCAGGATTTCGAGTTGCTGCATACATAGAGGACAACATGCGGACAGGACCGTGACTTATTTTGCTTCCATTGTTGTATATTTTGGTTTTCTTATAATATGTATTGGAGTTGGTTTTGAATGTTTAGAGATTGTTGGTTTATAGAAACCTTGTGTATGAATGTGACAGGTTATTGAGTTGTGATAATGTTATGCTGGAAAAAAATTATACTCCCTCCGTCTTTCTATAAGTTGCTCATGTTGTCATTTTCGTCCGTCTTTCTATAAGTTGCTCATTGCTTTTTTACCTTTTTTGGAAACTACTATTCACTTTTTTATTATTATTTTCAATACTTTTTACACTATTTTCATTATTTTTTCACTTTTTTCCATCACATCACTCATACTTTTTCACTTTTTCTATCACATCACTTATACTTTTTCACTTTTTTCATCACATCACTTATACTTTTTTACTTTTACATTAATTCGTGTGCCCAAAAGCAACTAGCAACTTATAGAAATACGGAGGGAGTAACAGGTTTTTAGGTTTTGTTTTATTTATACTTGTATTATATTTGAGTGAGTGAGTGTGGTCGTGTCAATCTTCGAGCACTGACTTCCTTTTATAAGTATTTAATTTTTTTATATTCAATTATAAATTTTAAAATTAATATTTAATTATTAATTAGATTTAGTTTGTAACAAATAAGGAATACTAACGAGAGTCCATCGAAAAACTGGATTTTAGTTACCTGATTAACCCGGAGACTGGAGAGTCTACCTATAGTGCACCACCAACATCCACATAAATAAATTTTATAATATATATCTATTTAGTTTTTAATTATTATTAATTAAAATTAAATTAAATTATATTTTATTTAATTGTAAAACAAGATAAGAGAGGTCCTCGTCGAGGCCCAATCACACTCGGTGTCTACCCTTGAGAATTCTCCCCCACCCCATTGACGAGAATCATATCTATTTGGATACAGTAGGAGGGAAAAGTCATAGGATTGAATGGTCATTGTAATACCCATCCGGATAATATTCCAATAGAGCAGCTCCTCCACTTCAATCGGCTTTCACCCATTAAAATTGGAGCATTAACTTTTGGAGGTGAGAAGGAAGATGGAGTTGATGTTGAATGTGAACCAGAATTTATGGATTTGGGTGCAAAACATCTCCCAAATTACCGGTGTTCCGGCTCCTCAACCTCCTTCTCGTCCTCCGATCAATTTCGGAAGCATGAGTCGTAGGATAGATAGGGTGGGAATGATGGTGGTAAGGATGATTTTAGGTCGAAAGATGAATCTTAATTTTTTTTAATAAATTATTTATTTTTTAAGAAATATCTTTTAATTTATTTATATATATTGAATTTTGTAATTATTTCTAATTTATTTTTCATGTTGTATTGTTAATTGTGTACTTCTATCAAATTTAAAAATAAAGAATTAATTTGATATTTTTTTTTTAAAAAAAGACTCCATTTGGATTTAAATACATAAAAGAACTAGCAAAATATTTATAATAGTGTAAAATATTTAATTTACAAAATAAAAAAAATTGTGAAAATATTTTGTATAAAAAAATTGGAAACAAAAAAAATTAAATTTGATAATACTAAAAAAACCTTTACTTAATTCAAACTTGCATACAATTAAATGAATAAAAACAATAACAAATTTAGTGTAAAACCTGAAAATTACAAAATAAGAAAAATATGGTGAAATGTTTATATAAATAAATTAGGAATAAAAAAAATTAATTTGATAAAATTTTAAAAAACGTGATTAAATTTGGACATATATGCAACTAATGCAAAAAAACTAACAAATTAAAATGTGCTTGAAAAATATTTCAGAATAGGGAAAATATTTTCAAATAAATTCTTTGCTAAATGAATCCTACTTGATGAGCATAATCCGATAGTGACTTAGAACTCACAAATGCTAAGTAAGAAAATTAGTTTTAAGTGATTAGCATGCTTTCTGAACTCATATTTAATTTTAGGACAATATTTTTATCATTTAACGATTAAAAACACTATGTATTGCATGTTTAAACTTGAAGACTATGCATACTATATATTCTTTCTATTTGAAGTTTAGGACAATAAGCTACATGTTATTCTATTTAGAAAATTTAGGATGCTATGTGCTACATATTCTTCTTGTTAAGGACTATATGTAATCTTGCTAAATTTAGGACAATATGTTTGCTAGAATTTAGAACTACATTTTCTCTTGCTAAATTTAGTACATTATGTTCTCTTGCTAAGTTTAGGATGATATATTCCCTTGTTTGAGTTTAAGACTATATGTTTTCTTAAGTGATAATAAGACACTAAGTGCGTCAAAAGTCCATTTCGGACCAACTTTTACTAAGAACAATATGAAATAATCTTCAATACTTTTATAACTAAAACAAGTAAAATTATGCTAGGTGAAGTGTCAACTCACAAACGGGACTCAGACATTATCTTCCTCATGATTTACAAAGGTCTTCGAGAGGTAGATGATGTTATCTATAAGGTTGTGGTTAATATTATGTGAATTATTGACGTTCTTTAGTTAAATTGTATGACCTGGAGGATCTATGCTAAGTCATGTTAATTTTTGATCCAATCTTGACGATCCATTCTAAGTTATGTTGATCTTGACGATCCATACAAAGTTATGTTGATTTTCGGTCCAACCTTGACGATCCATACAATGCTTTGTTGATTTTCGGTCTAATGTCATGTTCAACGATTGATGGTAACCTTCGGATCTTATGCATGTTAAGGGACCAAAGGAGACCGCTTCTCGAACCCATAGCACTAGCGTCCAATATGTAAGATATAACTGACTAATTATACACTTATGATGATATGATGATACAATGATATAATTATGATGTGAATTATATGTGTATGATGAGATTACAGAATACTACAAATCTATATAACATCTTATGGGTCACCCACCAGCACTGTACCACTTTCCACCTCTGACCGCTGCTTACCATTAAAACTCTTTATACTATTGTTTAAATAATAATTATATCGCAAATAATGGGCTTTCTACTTCCGCTGCACACTATGAATTTTTAATAATTTGGCTCGTACACTTAAATTATTTATGGGTCTGTAATAATTATTTTCTTAACGATTGCAACTTATATTTTATTTAAAGTTTATGTTGCATGATAAATCTTTACTCATATGTTTAATCTAAATTGTTTTAAAAATTAGATATTTTAATTTATTTTTGAAGTGGCGACACAAGTTCAAAATGCAAGTCTTCGGATTCGGGACGTTACATACTATAAGGGGTCATTCCTCTAAAATAAGTGAATCATTGGTCCAATAGTTCGAGCCTATCCATGTGGCAACAACTTCAAATTCAATTGATCCCTTTTTTATTTATGCGACGATTATTGGCGGTCACTAAATTTTATGTAATGGTCGCCTCTTATAATCGTTAATATTAAATAAATATACTAAAATTTAAATTTTGAGACCGCCCTTGCATATTATCGCTTATTCAGGTTATGACCCGGATAAATTAACGAACAGACCAGGGCAGTCGTGAAAGGTTAAGACCGCATAGGCGGTTAATGATCAGAGACCCACATCAAAAGGCATTCGCTATATTAAAGACTTATTTCTTAGCGACCGCCTTTAGGCGGTCTATTATCAGTCTGAGAATGTATTTTGAGATTAAAAAGCGGTTGAAAAATGCAATTCCTTTATAGCATTATACATATTTCACTTGTTTCTATTTTTTTGTCCAAATTTTATCAAAGTTTAAATAAATGAATTAATTTCCTTTTTTTTTAATAAATTCGGATTTTCTAATAATTAAGACAAAATTTTTAGGTTCTCCGAAAACTCTTTGGGAATTATGGGGAATATATTCTTATGCATTTTGTTATGATTTTTTTTCAACCTTGATGTGATGGTGATGTGATGGCGTGAACCTAAAATAAGTCGGAAGACTCGAAATTTTCAATTTGGTGGATATATCATGATTAACCTCACTCATTGTTAATTTCTCTTTAAGTAATAATTACGTTTAAAATATAAATAATTATGAGCAGGTCTTCTCATCTGATCTAAAAGTTCAAGCATGTGAATTCTTTTTTATTTTTTTCAAAGTAATAAAATATCGCAATGAATAAAAAAATTCACAATTAATGATATACGCCATCCATTTTGTAATTTCATTTTCCTCTCAACAGACCGCGCGCAAACTTAAATGTGACAGATATGAGTCAACTTTATTTGTTATTTGAAGTAAATTAAATTTAGAAAATAAAGTATATAAAAACTAATTAAAATTTATCTAAAAAAATAGATGAATATAAATTTGATCATCAGAATTAACGTGTAAATTAATTCACGTTGAGGAATTTTTTCTGCAACTCGTAAATTTAACGTCAATAGTGGAATCAAGTCATCGTATCCACCCTTGTCTTCACTAATAGGAAATTCCACTCAGAAAGATTTAAAAATATAGAATTGAGTTTCATTGTATTGAAATTTACAACTAGTCAAAAGAAGATGTGATAAAGTGATATAAAATTAAGGAATATTTGTATATTGATTAAAAGAATAATTATATTAATAAATTTTGTACATTGTTCTTTGTTCTAGAATTTCGTAAGGATACGTATTGAATTCCAGTGTTTTGTAAAAATAAAAGAGTATTTTTTTCAAAAAGAACACAGTATTTTTTTATTTGTACAGTAATAATAATGTTTTTTTCTCGCAATTGTTAAATTTGTGACCTATATACGATACTCCCTCCATCCACCAAAATTAGTTTACTTTTTTTTGCACGTGGTTTAATGTATTATGTCGGAGGATATTATGGATATTGTGAGGTCCGTTCATGAATTTAAAAATTATGTACGAAAAGTATGCATTTTCATATATAATTTTTAAATTCGTGAACGGACTTCACAATACCCCATACGTTCCGACATATTGCATTAAACCACGTGCAAAAAAGGTAAACTAATTTTTATGGACGGAGGGAGTATTACTTTTAGCTTATATGCAGTTTTTTTTATCATCTATGTAATTGTAATTAGTGTTATGTATAATAAAAAATCTGCATATATGCAAAAACAAATTATATATATAAATGTAAAATTGAAAATTGCATATATGCATACATGAGTAACGAATTAAAAAATTAAGGCAATTATTTAAAAAATATATAAAATATGAAAAAGTTTTAATAATAAAAAAGGAATAAATTTTAAAAAGTAAAATTTATGAAATTAATAAAGTAATAAAGAATAAATTAAATTTAAAATTTAAAAAGATAAACACATGATAAAGCAGAAATCAGGTGTGTTAGCTCACCGTGTTTTTACCTTTAGTGAGAGATTCAAATTTAATTTTATTTAATAACAAATTAAAAAAGATATAAGGTAATTTGAAAAAAATATATTCGAATTAATGGAGACTCGATGAATTAATATTTAATTATTAAAGACAAATTTTGACCATTAACGATGACTTTTTTTAAAGTGTGGGACCAACTTTTGGAGCCTTTTATGATATAGAGTTTTTGGTGTGTTGTTTGCAAATAAGTCATGAGTGTATTTCCTTGCAATGTTTTTTCAAATGAATGTCAGCTTTCACCATCACAAGGCAACATACTTTGTAATTTTTTTCTTTTCTTCCTTGGATTTAATTTTATTTTCGACGAAGGAGTTAGAAGTCGGAAATTAATAGCTAATCGTGCAATTTTTTATTAGTTACGAGGTAGAACCATGCTTTCAAATATTAGATGTTGGGTAAAAGGTGGTGTATTTATATAAAATGGTTAATTCTATATAAATACACTATCTTTTACTCTCCTGAGCTTCACGATTATTGTAAAAAATCACAATCTTTTAAAAAGTTTTAATTCGATACATTTTTTTTTTCCGGCCAGCAATTGATGACATGTCTCGCCGGAGCTCGTGAAATGTTGTCACGCTAGCGTACACGTGTGAAATACTTTTTTGGTTAATTTTATATAAATACACCACCTTTTACTCAACTTTCAATTTAATCATGAGTTAACGATTATTATAAAAAATCCCAACTTTTTAAAGAGTTTTAATTCGATATACTTTTTTTCCGGCCAGCAACTGATGACGTGTCTCGTCGGAGCGAGTAAAATATTGTCACGCTGGCGTACACGTATGAAATTACTTTTTTATATATTTTTTCACATCATATATTATATATTTAAAAAATAACAAAATTTTATATTAAAAAATATTTTTTGAATGAGAAATACTATGAAAAAAAACGTTTTCCACCATATTCAAGAAGGACTTGAAAAAACTGTGTTAATGGTATCGAATATCAAAACCATAAAAGGTGGTGTATTTATATAGAATTAAGTGGTGATATTCTGTACCATTAACACAGTTTTTTCAAGTCATCTTGAATATGGTGGAAAACGTTTTTTTTTTCCATAGTGTTTAGCCATTTATATAGAATTAACCAAAAAAGTATTTCACACGTGTACGCCAGCGTGACAACATTTCACGCGCTCCGGCGAGACACGTCATCAGTTGCTGGTCGAAATTTTTTTTTATCGATTTGAAATTTTTTAAAATGTTGGAAATTTTTACAGTAATCGTGAAGTTTAAAATTAAATTGAAAGTTAAGTAAAAGATGATGTATTTATATAGAATTATTCCTTAAAAAAAATATAAAATAAAAGAAGTAGCTACACTTGGAAATTTCTAGTTGGCGGATATTATCGTGGTCAGCATTGCCTCTATCAAGGAATAATCTCTTGGAAAATAAAAACTATAATCAATCATCCGCAAGACCGCAAGTCTCCACTGATCCAAACTCTCATAAATGTATTCTCTCTCCTTTCTGTTAATATATATATATATATATTTATATTTTATAAAAACAAAGTTATGAAATCAATCAGAATGCTCGATTTCGAAATTTCTCTATTCTCATTAATTCTGGCATTAAAAATTAATCTCGACCTTATAATTTAAGTATTTTAATCTTGACCGTACATTTTGATATTTTATAAATATATATCTTATATAAATCTTATAAATATATTCATAATATCAAATCTTATATCTAATTTTTTTAATCTCAACCGTTCATCTTAATTTCTATACTTCTATAAATTTCCATAAACATTATTATTCTCATCTTTTAACCTTATTTTTTCTTTTATCTCATTACTTCATCTTATTTCTTTTTTGATGTTCTTATTTATCGTATTCTGATATTGAAATTATTTATTTATCTTTTTATAATTTTTTTTTGCAGGTTCATATTTTACATCTAATAATTTGTTGAAATAATTTTTTTTCTATTGTTACACAATTTTTGAGGTTTTCATTTAGAGGTAATCTTTAATTGCTATAATTGTAGATCTATTTGGTTTAAAATTTTGATTTTTGAATTTTTTTTTTCTATTGTTACACAATTTCATGGTTTTTTTTAAGGTAATGTTTGATTGTTACAGCAGATCTATTTGATTTAAAATTTTGATGTTTGAATTGTTTATTTCTCTTTTTAATATTTTTTTTCATGTTCTTAATATTCTAATATTATTTTTTTATATTCTATTTTAATTGCAGGTTCGTATTAAAATAATTGTGTTTGCGCCATACATACCGTAAGCTTTTATCTCATTACTTCATCTTATTTCTCTTTTGATGTTCTTATTTATCGTATTCTGATATTGAAATTATTTATTTATCATTTTATAAATTTTTTTTTGCAGGTTCATATTTTACATCTAATAATTTGTTGAAATAATTTTTTTCTATTGTTACACAATTTTTGTTGTTTTCTTTTGGAGGTAATGTTTAATTGCTATAATTGTAGATCTATTTGGATTAAAATTTTGATGTTTGAATTGTTTTCTTTTCTATTGTTACACAATTTCATGGTTTTTTTTAGGTAATATTTGATTGTTACATCAGATCTATTTGACTTAAAATTTTGATGTTTGAATTGTTTATTTGTCTTTTTAATATTTTTTTCATGTTCTTAATATTCTAATATTATTTTTTTATATTCTATTTTAATTGCAGGTTCGTATTAAAATAATTGTGTTTGCGCCATACATACCGTAAGTTATTTATAATTCTAGAACCAAAAATATTATAGAACATAATATTGTATATGCGTTGTGCATATGTGCAAATTTTTTTAAGTACTTAATTTATTTACTGCAATATTGTATACCCAACAACAGGATATGTGCATATGTGCAATGTTGTTAGGGAATTAAATGTGGATCTATTCGGGATTTACGCTAAATACAAATTTAAGCCTACAATTAATATCATTATTTAAACATAATTAAATCAAATAATTGTATACCCAACAACAGGCTTTGCATGCAAAACATATGAACATATAATATCACGTAAAGCCCTAAACATGCGGAACTAAGGGATTTAGTGAATTATACCTCTTGGAGAAAAGACAGTTTTTGAGACAAAATGCGTCCTCTTGAGGTGCCTTAGACCCGAGTAGTATTGTTGTGATCAAAGGCGTCCTTTGAGATCCTTTAGAGCCAAGTAGTATCAACAATGAACTTGAAGCCGTCTTTCTTAAGACCCTCAACTTGACAAACCCAAAAACCTTCTCAAGTATTCCTTTGTCCTTATTCGTACACCCGGTGGGAGGCCACACGAATAATCACAACACAAGGAAGAAAATAATTTTGTTGCCCTATAATTCTACAATTTTCGAAAATTGCAGATCAATAATAATAATCATGAAATCTTGTATCATCTCATATTTATAATGAGAATACAAGATCTTGAATATCTAATATTTCAAATCTTGATTATCATGAATATCAAATATTCTAATCTTGATAATCTTGAATACTAAATATTCAATTCTGGATATTTCTTTTCTTCGTGATTTTCGAAAATTACACTATTAATTTAATGAGATCTTGATTTTATTAGATATTCTTGGATTCAAGATACATATCTACTTTTCATAAAATCTCTCATGAATTGAAAGTATAATAATTTTTGAAAAAATATACATTATATTTAATTTAATGAGATCTTGATTTTATTAGATATTCTTGTATTCAAGATACATATCTATTTTCCATAAAATCTCTCATTAAAAAAAAAAAAAATTTCGAAAATTTTATCAAAATGGGCGCAAAATATTTCTTTTATTTTAATCACCTTGTCAATTGTTGGACATTTAATTGGGCTACTTGAGGGGCCTTTAGGAGAATTAAGATTGAACCTCCTAATGGGCCTTGAATTCTAACATTAAGTCCAATGTCATTCAACCCATTAACATTAATCTCACTCCACTATAGGATTAATGTTGCACTATCCATCTTAACCCATATTACAATCATATGGCTCCCGGTCATTATTTTCCGTGTTTAAGATTCTCTTGTCTGTTAATTAATCAAGCCACTGAACGCTTTAATTAATTTAACATCTTAACATTGGAGTAAGGACAGCTCTTCTTTATCATCATACCGGAAATAAATTCCACTTGCAAGATTTAGTATGACGAACGTTTAGAGCCCACCAAGGGGACTAATCACGCAAGACTCTCCAAGCACACGTTCCTCTGTATTAAATCTTAGAAATTATCATGTTCTCAATGGCGTCACCCAAGATGCAAAGTATTGAGTCTTATTGACTCTCTACGCATAACAAAATAAAGTGCCACGCACGGATCACACACAGTCGTATTTAAGGAACACATGTTTAGAAATAAACGACCACTGAGGTCTAATTCTTCATCCCATAAATCAGTACGGAAGAATTACCTCTCTGTAGGTCCTCTTCAATGCATCATCATACACTAGTGCAATCCTTTGGTCAAGATAAGCCAATCTGGGATCTACATATCAACCGTTTACCAATGGGGTGTTCAAATCCCATCTAGGTTGTGAATTTAGTACTTGTTACAAGAAACTGATAATGTGATCTTGCTGTGAGTTATCCGGGGATCACCACATTTATTTATAGTGTAACTTGTACTATTATATTTGAACGGGTTGTAATAACTAAATAACATTCATATTATTTAAAGCACAGTGATAAAATATTTATTTCAGATAAAGCTCAAAGATTCAGTTTAGTTATACAAAGTAAAAGCATACTTTCTAGTATAACTCTAACAATCTCCCACTTATAATCGAAGTCTGCTTTTAAGTATACTACAACATATCTATGTGCTACACATGTCCTAATAATTTCTCCCACTTATACTCAAAGCAGATTGGCAACACACTTGACTCCCATTTCTCCCACATATCTCTCGAATGTACATAGAGGCAGACACTTTGTGAGAGGATTAACTAGGTCATCTTCCGATGCGATCTTAACCATATCTTCATCTCCTCTCTTAACGATTTCTCGTCTAAGATTGTATATCCTTAAATGTGTTTGTTGGCCTTGTGGACTCTTGGTTCCCTTGAATTTGCAACTGCCCTAACATTACAATGCTAGACAAATTCAAAATTTTATCCAAGTCCACTTAGAAGATCTTGAGCCAAACCGATTTCTTCACTGCTCCATAAGCAGTTACTTATTCGGCTTCCATGGTAGAATCAGTGATGCACACTTCACCATATCATGGCTCCTTCCCCAAACGAAACACATTACCCGAGGTAGATCTATATGGAATTTATATCTGATTGGAAATCCGAGTCCGAATAACCAATGGGGATTAGACTATCTGACTGATAAACCAACATTCTATCTCGAGTTCGCTTGAGATATTTCTGAATGTTTTTAACAGCCGTCCAATGCTCTTTCCCGGGGTTACTTTTATATCGTGCTACTATGGCAAAGCAGATATCCGGTCTCGTACACAGCATAGCATACATGAGGCTTCCAACTGTCGAAGCATATGGGATGCCTTTCATGCAATCTATCTCTTCTTGTGTCTTCGGACACATCTCTTTCGATAGATGAATTCCATGTCTAAAAGGTACAAAACCTTTCTTGGAATTCTGCATGCTGAATTGTTGCAAAAAAGTATCTATGTATGAAGCTTGCGATAAGCTGATCATTCCTTTTTTTTGCGATCTCGAGTAATCTTGATCCCTAAGACATGACCGACTTCCCCTAAGTCCTTCATATCAAATAGATTTGACAACCATACCCTCACGTCTGATAACACCACCACATTGTTTCCATTGAGCAAAATGTCGTCTACGTATAGTATCAAGAATACCACGGCAGTTCCGACACACTTCTTGTACACACAACTCTTAAATTCATTTTGATCAAAACTATAAGATTTTATTACTTGATCAAAACATTGATTCCAAGTTCACGATGCTTGCTTAAGTCCGTAGATAGGCCTCTTAAGCTTGCATACAAGGTGCTCATGGCCTTTTTCAATAAAGCCTTCAGGTTGATACATATAGATTTCTTCTTCAAGACTTCCACTAAGGAAAGCTGTCTTGACATCCATTTGCATAGACCCTATCTCGGCTTTCATTGCTGTTGGCCAAGAATCTGCATCTTTGTCTTGGAGTGCTTTGTCGTATGTCCATGGATCTAATTCATCTTCCCCGGGGACCAAGTCAGACGACTCTCCCATGAACATGAATCTCTCGGGTTGTCTGACAACCCTCCCACTACGACGAGGCTCCGATTGTGTTGGTGTGCCGCGTGGTACATCAACTTGTACCTTTGGTATATGATTAGACCCTTTTATTTCATCTAAGGTAATCTTACTTTTGGGCTTTCTATTGTTCACATAGTCTTCTTCCAAGAACTTAGAATGCGTACTAATTACGATTCTTTGGTCCTTGGGACTATAGAACATACCCCCTTTCGTTCCTCTAGGGTATCCTACAAACAACCTCAATTCCGAACGTGATCCAATTTTCGGGCTTTCTTATCCAACACTTATGCCGGACACCCCCAAATCCTTATGTGTCTCAAACTAGGCTTAAACCCGGTCCACAATTCTGTGGGAGTTTTAGGAATAAATTTTGGATGACACAAAGTTTAGAATGTGAGCCGCTGTTTCCAAAGCATAGCCCCAAAATGACTTGGGTAACTCCGAATAACTCATCATGGATCTCATCATTTCTAAAAGAGTTCTATTTCTTCGTTCCGCAACCCCATTTTGTTGAGGGGTACCAGGTGCGGACAATTAGGATACTATCCCTTCACTTGACAAGTAGGTCAAAAATTCACTGCTGAGGTATTCGCCCCCACGATCCGATCATAGGAACTTGATACTCTTTCCCCTATGTTTCTCGGCCTCGGCTTTGAACTCTTTGAATTTATCAAAGGTTTTCGATTTGCGCCGCAGAAGGTAAACGTACCCATATCTTGAGTAATTATCCGTAAAAGTTATGAAATACTCAAAACCTCCTCTAGCTTGAACCGAGATTGGCCCACATACGTCAGTGTGAACGATTTCCAACACTTCATTAGCTCTATTCCCCTTGGCCCCGAAGGCCCTCTTGGTCATTTTCCCCTCTAAACAAGATTCACATGTGGGAAACGGCTGAACATGGAGACACTCCAACGAGCCGTCCGCAACCAACCTTTGAATTCTCTTTAGATTAATATGACCAAGTCTTAGATGCCATAGAAGTGTTTCATTCTCGGTTGAAGAAAATTTTCTTTTCTTAGAAATGGTCGATGTGTTATAAGAAGAATTTTGTGTGTGGTGTGCACTTTTAATATTATAAAGATTATTCACTAATGTTCCCGAACAGATGAACTCATCATTTCGAAAAATAACAACCATATCATTAAAAGAAACTGAGTATCCATCAACCTACAATTTAGAAACCGAAATTAAATTCTTCCTAAAACTGGGAACATAAAGAACATCCTTTAAAACTAAAACTCTATCTTCAAAAAATAGGTGCACGTCTCCCACTGCGACAGCCGCTACCCTCGTAGCATCGCCCAATGTGATGAGGATCTCATTCGCACTAAGTTGTCGGGTTTTCCGGAACCCCTGTAAAGTGAAACATAAATGATCAGTGGCTCCCGTATCCACCACGAATGGGAAGCATATGCCGCTCAACAAGTTTCAACAACAAGTGCATGAGAATTTCCTTTCTTCCCGGCCTTCTTTGGCTTGGGACAGGCCGTCCTCCAATGTCTTTTCTCACCGCAATTGAAACACTTCCCTTTGGTAGCTTTCTTGACCCCTCCCTCATTAGTCACCTTACTCTTAGCTTGGTTCGGGCCTTTGGTCTTCATCTTCTTCTTCCCACCTTTCGGCGCGGAAGAAGTTGGACCGCTTGCCACCAAGATTTGAGTTTGGTGTCCCATGAGTGTCTCCGCCAATACTAAAGCTTGCAAGAGCTGTGCCAACGTGAACTCTTGATTATTCATCATATAGTTCAACTGGAACTGCTCAAAACTTTTCGGTAGAGAATGGAGAACGAAATCAACTTGCGTTTCCGCATCATATTCCGCTCCAAGTACCTCTAACTTGTTGAGGTAGCCCATTATCTGGAGAACTTGATCCCTTACGGGCTTTCCCTCCACCATTTTCAGTGATAACATATCTCGCATGGTGATTTGCCTAGCCGTACGATTCTGATGAGCGAATATCTCCTTAAGGTTTCGCATCATATCGGAAGCGGATTCCATGTCTTGGTGTTGGTGTTGCAATACATCTGACATTGAAGCCAAGATGGTACATCTAGCCATTTCATCGGATTTCATCCATTCCCAATGATATTCCCTTTTGGCGTCATCCGCATCATCTGTAGGCGTAGGGGGCTTTGGTGTGTCAAGAACCCATTTGTGTTGTTGTGCGGTTAGGACAATAAATAAGTGACGTTTCCAATCAACATAATTTTCACCTTCCAATTGGTTATCTTTAAGTATTGTAAACAGTGGATTAAAAGAAGACGACATGCTGAACTGAAATATTGCATCAATACATATATACATCGATTCACAAAGATTATCACATAATTCGATCATGCTTTATATTAAAATCTAAAAAAATATATATAGCATAAATCGACCTACATCTTAAAACAGTTCACATAAGCCACGATGAGTGCGGACATTTATGCAAACACATTTAAGCAAGTTACAAACAAGAACAATTACAAACTTTTAATTTCAAAAATTAATAATCGGTTCCCACTTGACCATATAAAATCGGTAGGGACTCCGATTGGGAGTAATAAAATGTCAATTTTATACCTAAGTATTAACCATGATTAAATACAGGATTATTACTTCGTTTTGAATAAGCCACTCGATGGGAGGGTCAATACCGCCACTAATAATAATCCACAATCATCCTTTTGGGAATTCGTTAATGTGAACTTATCTTTTGGCCTATCCGATAGGGAGAAAGGCGCTTGCCAATGCGTAGCCAAAAGACTTCACAAACAAATAAATCATGGAGGCCAAAAAATTCAATTTTATTATCTAGAATAAAATACAGAATTATATTTAAAACATAATTAGTAATTTTCGGAGTTGAGATTTTTCATTACGACATTCATGCAATGAAATATTTAATCAAATTAAATAAATAAAGCATGCATAAAAAAATTAAACAAATTGGCACATTATATCCAATTGTCATGGTTTAATTTCTCGTTTTGATTACGAGATGTCGTAATCACTGTTCGTCTTCAAGCTCTATCGTCTGTCTCGATTAAGCTCCCACTCGACCACAACAAAATTACAACAATTTTGTCTCCGGGCATTAAAACTTCTGTTCTTCATCTTCGATATCAGTTACAATTTATTTATAAAATTAAATAAATAAACCTATCGTCTAGACTAGTCTATTACATAAAAACATCCTAGTTTACCCGTGGATTTTCTCACGGGAAAAACAATCTGAACGAATCGGATTTTAAAACTGCATCATCATACATGCATGCATAAAAAATATTAAATACCATGACAATTGGATACCTGCAAAAAAGATCTAGCAATTCTACTATCAAATTTTCAAATTTAATATTTAAACACTTAAATTACAATTTAACGTATAGAGCCCAAAACCGGCTCTGATACCAGTTGTTGGGGAATTAAACACGAATCTATTCGGGATTTATGCTAAATACAAATTTAAGCCTATAATTAATATCATGATTTAAACATAATTAAATCAAATAATTGTATACCCAACAACAGGCTTTGCATGGAAAACATATGAACATATAATATCACGTAAAGCCCTAAACATGCGGAACTAAAGGATTTAGTGAATTAAACCTCTAGGAGAAAAGACAGTTTTTGAGACAAAAGGCGTCCTCTTGAGGTGCCTTAGACCCGAGTAGTATTGGTTGTGATCAAAGGCGTCCTTTGAGATCCTTTAGAGCCAAGTAGTATCAACAATGAACTTGAAACCGTCTTTCTTGAGACCCTCAACTTGACTAACCCAAAAACCTTCTCAAGTATTCCTTTGTCCTTATTCGTACACCCGGTGGGAGGCCACACGAATAATCACAACACAAGGAAGAAAATAATTTTGTTGCCCTATAATTCTACAATTTTCAAAAATTGCAGATCAATAATAATAATCATGAAGTCTTGTATCATCTCATATTTATAATGAGAATACAAGATCTTGAATATCTTGAATATCTAATATTTCAAATCTTGATTATCATGAATATCAAATATTCTAATTTTGATAATCTTGAATACTAAATATTCAATTCTTGATATTTCTTTTCTTCATGATTTTTGAAAATTACACTATTAATTTAATGAGATCTTGATTTTATTAGATATTCTTGTATTCAAGATACATATCTACTTTTCATAAAATCTCTCATGAATTAAAAGTATAATAATTTTCGAAAAAATATACATTATATTTAATTTAATGAGATCTTGATTTTATTAGATATTCTTGTATTCAAGATACATATCTATTTTCCATAAAATCTCTCATTAAAAAAATAATAATTTTCAAAAATTTTATCAAAATGGGCGCAAAATATTTCTTTTATTTTAATCACCTTGTCAATTGTTGGACATTTAATTGGGCTACTTGAGGGGCCTTTAGGAGAATTAAAATTGGACCTCCTAATGAGCCTTGAATTCTAACATTGAGCCCAATGTCATTCAACCCATTAACGTTAATCTCACTCCACTATAGGATTAATGTTGCACTATCCATCTTAACCCATATTACAATCATATGGCTCCCAGTCATTCTTTCCCGCGTTTAAGATTCTGTTGTCCGTTAATTAATCAAGCCACTGAACGCTTTAATTAATTTAACATCTTAACCTTGGAGTAAGGACAACTCTTCTTTATCATCATACCGAAAACAAATTCCACTTGCAAGATTCAGTATGACGAATGTTTAGAGCCCACCAAGGGGACTAATCATGCAAGACTCTCCTAGCACATGTTCCACTGTATTAAATCTTAGCAACTGTCATGTTCTCAATGGCGTCACCCAAGATGCAAAGTATTGAGTCTTATTGACTCTCTACCCATAACAAAATAATGTGCCACGCACGGATCACACACTGTCCTATTTAAGGAACAAAGGTTTATATATAAACGACCACTGAGGTCTAATTCTTCATCCCATAAATCAGTACGGAAGAATTACCTCTCTGTAGGTCCTCTTCAATGCATCATCATGCACTAGTGCAATCCCTTGGTCAAGATAAGCCAATCTGGGATCTACATATCAACCGTTTACCAATGGGGTGTTCAAATCCCATCTAGGTTGTGAATTTAGTACTTGTAACAAGAAACCGATAATGTGATCTTGCTGTGAGTTATCCGGGGATCACCACATTTATCTATAGTGTAATTTGTACTATTATATTTGAATGGGTTGCAATAAATAAATAACATTCATATTATTTAAAGCACAGTGATAAAAGATATATTTCAGATAAAGCTCAAAGATTCAGTTTAGTTATACAAAGTAAAAGCATACTTTCTAGTATAACTCTAACAGTATATACGTTGTGCATGTGTAAATCCTTGATATACGTATATGTTAGATTCAAGAAATCACACACACACACAGAGACATATATATATTGCAACTCATTAATACACGTATATATAAATTTAATAAATCTTAACAAAATAAATCATATAAAATATTATGCTCTTTATTATTTTAATAATATATTTTTTGATATATTCTTGATTTTCTTTTTACATATTTATATAATAATAAAATTTTATATTATAAAATATTATGTTCTTGATTTTTTTAGCTATATATTTTGATATGTTCGTGATTTTCTTTTAACATAGTTATATAATAAGAAAATTTTATAATTCAAAACATACATAATTAGGTGGATGTTAGCATATTTATATGTTAAATATTGTGTAAGATAGCCTCAAATAATTAATTATATAAGTATAGATGTATTATCGAATAAATCTATAAATAAATATACAAGAAATTAAAATTTATTGATTCACATAATATAATTTATATTAAAAATATATTTTTTAATAATTCCGCGTAATACGCCGGTCTACGTACTAGTATATATATATGTATATATATACTATCTCTCTTCCATAAAAATTTATATATATTTTTTTTTATTTTCCCCTCAAAAATTTTCATTTTTAAAAATATATATATACATTAAAATATCTATCTACATATTATATTTATTACATTTTTTTTAAAAAATTGTATCCCTAAAAATAGCATAAACTTTTAAAGATAGAGGTAGTATCTTTTAAGCATATAAACTAGTTTCATTCAATAAAAGCACTCAAAGTCACTCAAACATTTATTCCGACAAAGAAGCGGAAGTATAAATTTGATCTTGTAAATGTAATACGGATGCGGGTGTGGGATTCTATTTTTTGAAAATTTTAGGGTGCGATACGGCAAGGATACATTTATTTATTAATATTTTATTATATATAATACACATATATATATCAACAAATTATTCAAATATTATCAACAATTTATCATAAAAGTCTTAAATAAAAATTCAATCAATCTAAAATTTAAATAAATCTTGCAATTTAAGTCACTACTTAACTAAGTTTAGAAAGTTCAAATGAAATTCAAATAATATATAACATAATTGACCTAATTCGAATTATCGTTCATCATTATTTGGTTCATCACCAAATAAAATAGTCATGTTTCATAAATAACACTACTTCAATTTAAATAAAAAATAAATATAAAAAATTTCAAATTCATACTTAATAGTTAATATTCATATACTGTACGCATAAATAAAAATTCAAAAAATTTAAAAAATAGTTCACAAGTGCACAATAAAATCACATATTAAAAAGTATATTATGATTTTATTAATGAATATTAACATTATTTAATATTCTTTTGTTGTATCGCATTTTTTTGTGATTTTAATATTATTTAATATATTGATTTTATTTATATTTAATTTTACTTTCAATTTTTTTTTTAAAAAAAGAAATAAATTTTATTTTATTTGAAAAATAAATCCCGCCGCACCCTTCGCGTATCAGATTCTTCTATAAAACGTATCCAATACGCGTATCCTAAACCTTTTTTTTAAAAATTTCTCAGGAATACGCCACGTGGCCTATCCCGTACGAATCCCACACGAATCGCAACGGCACCCGTACCCTTCGCGTATCCGATACTGTATATTTTTTTTTTTTAAGAATCCGTGCATTATAGAACCCTACTCAAAATTATTGTGACCGAAATCTTTATATTATAATAGGTTAAATCACATTTTTCTTAAAATTGTATTTTAGATTAAAATTTTGAATCTTGTTAAAAAAATTACAATTTTTTTTCCAATTAAAGGTTATAAGTTTCTACCCGTCAACTACGTGTCAACAACTTTCAAAAATTTTAAAATTCGTGACAACAAATTTATGGACCAAATTTACAATTTTACCCAATCTTTTGGAACAAAAACTGATCTTATCTTGAAACCAAAAATACCAAAAAAATAAAATAAAAAATATATATATATATATACATATATATAAATATGGGATTAAAAATATATAAATGATCGTTTTGAAATAAACTCATTCTCTTGAGATCAAAAGGCGGTATTTTCTTTTCTCATCCCTGCATCCACATGTATATGCTATTTGAAAATTTCAAACATATTCTATACGAGTAAGTTTAATTTTGTGCATAAGATATATTATAAAATTTAAATATTTTAAAATAATTAGAATTATTCTCCCTGAATATTTCAAATTGTTTACAAAAATAATTAGATTGGATTGGATACCATAATCGTCCATTATAAACATCTAATCTTCGCATTCCACACTCCACAAAAGCCTTGGAATTCTTGGAACGTGACCTCGATCGATGACGAGATGAACAGAAAAGAGGACAAACTAATTCGACGTCATGATCGAAGACATGAAATGAACACCCAACAAATTTTATATATAAATAATAGCTTCAAGCCGTATTTTCTCCATCAATTATTTAAGAATATTTTCTTGAAAACCATCTCAAAATATAGAAATATGGCAACGCCAATATTAGTCCTTTTATTCCTTTATCTCACCCACCACTTTCTATTTCGGGAAAAGAAGAAATTAAGACTTCCTCCTGGTCCAAAAGGGCTTCCAATTATAGGCCATTTACACTTGATGAGCAAGAATCCCCACCAAGATTTGCACCTCTTGGCCCGAAAGCACGGCCCGATCATGTACCTCCGCTTCGGCTCCGTCCGCACCGTTGTCGTCTCCTCCCCTGCCGCAGCCGAGCTCTTCCTGAAAACCCACGATCACGTCTTCTCCGACAAGCCTCAATACGAGGCCTCAAACTTGGTCACCTACGAGCACAGGGACGTAATCTTCGCTAAATACGGCAAATACTGGCGAAACATGCGTAAACTCTGCACCACCGAGCTATTGAGCAAGCTCAGAATCAGCCAGTTCCAGAGCATGAGAAAGGCCGAGCTCGGCCGCGTGGTCCGCTCACTGCAGCACGCGGCCGAGTCGCGCCAAGCTGTCGACGTGGGCGCCCTAGTCGTCTCCCTTATCTTCGACATGACTTGCCTGATGGTGTTCGGGAGGAAGTTCACGGATAAGGATTTGGATGAAGATAATCAGGGGTTTAAGGAGATGATGAAGGAGACGACGGAGGTGGTGGGGACTTTTAATATCGGAGATTGTTTTCCGGGTATCAGGAGGTTCGATTTCCAGGGCATCGCGCGCCGGATGGAGAAGCTTAGCAACATCTACGATGGGTTTCTGGAGAGGATCATCGACGATCATGTCCTTAACAAGAAATTGGGGAAGAAACAAACTCTGGATTTTGTGGATACCATGATCAACGTTATGGAGTCTGGAGACGCCCAGTTCGACTTTGATCGCCGTAATATCAAGGCCGTGCTATTGGTAATCCTATCTAAATTCATCATCTTTTGACATTGTTTATTTCAATTGCGCATTCTGTTTTTGTAATTTCATGTGTTGTTACGTTAGTAGTAAGAACTAAGAACTAGAAGAAAATTGGTTTTTATAACAATAGTAACTTTTTGAACTAATTAAGCAAAATAAAAGTTGTAGCTTTTCGAACTGATAAATTTAAAGAACATAAGTTTTAAAAGTCTGTAAATTAGTCTAATCAAACAAAATCGAGCCCAAATTCAGTTGGCCTCAATTTATTATCTTTTTAAAATTCTCATCCTTAATTTGCTAAATAAAAATTATTAAGGACCTCTTTTTTTCTCTTCAAGTTACGTTCCTACAAAGATATTTTCTCCCATGCGATTAATTATATATAAAAACTACTCATAATTCTTCATCTTTTCTGATCACGCAATTAAGCAGGATATGTTGATAGCTGGAGTGGACACATCAGCAACATCAATAGAGTGGACACTCGCAGAATTGATCAAGCATCCTGTGGAAATGAAGAAAGTCCAGAAAGAATTAGAAGAAATTGTGGGAATGAACCAAATGGTGGAGGAATCGCATCTTTCGAAGCTTAAGTACCTAGATTATGTAATTAAGGAATCACTGAGGCTCCACCCGGTCGCCCCGTTGCTAATCCACGAATCCATGGAAGCCTGCGAAGTCTCTGGATTCCACGTACCAAAGAAAACACAACTGTTTGTGAATGTCTGGGCTATTGGGAGAGACCCCGATGCCTGGACCGAGCCTGAAAAATTTTGGCCCGACAGGTTCCTTGGAAACAATAATGTAGATCTCCGTGGGCGGGATTTTCAACTAATACCTTTTGGATCTGGAAGAAGAGGATGCCCTGGATTGCAGTTGGGATTGACTATGCTCCAATTCACGGTGGCACAATTGATTCATTGCTTCGATTGGGAACTTCCTGATGGGATGCTGCCCGCTGATATGGACATGACTGAACACTCTGGCTTGGTCACTACCATGGCTAACCATCTCATCGCCATTCCAACTTTTAGGAATGGTTAACTATATATTATCTCTAGAATTAGCCGCTTAATAGGTTAATGTTGCAAGTCCACACATATTATGCATGCACGTTTGTAATAATTTGTGTTGTAAAACACTTATATATGTATATACTATGAACAATTATATATATATATATATATATATGTGTGTGTGTAATAATTTTCAGGGAAGGAGTTATTTTAGTCCGGTGAATTTGTCTTGTTTTTGTTGGAGAATTTTTTTTTTTGATTGGATAATATTACTGTAAAAAGTAAAAACGAAAAAAGGAATACAGTAGGGAAAGAAATATTACACGGAAAATAAACAAGATTACAATAAAAAAAATAAACGGTCATCGAGTCGAAGAGTCCTCTTCCCGCAAAGCGAATATTCTCCGGTAGTGCACTTCGGTTTGGAATAATGCTCCCAAATGTAAAACGATGTATGCCTTCAAGTGTGCAGCACCGCAGGACTTGAAGTTCCGGCGAACAGAGGGACGTTAAGACTAGACTGCACCTAAAAGCTATATGCATAATTTGGACAGAGCGAGAAGTGTGTAGTGTTGTGTGTGTGTTCTGAATGATATGAGGACACCTATTTATAGGTGAACCTCCACTCGTAACGGGGGAAAAAATGTGTCAGCATTAATGCTAATGGACGGATTTTGAGGGAGGCCAACAGTTACGAGATTGATTGCAATCAATCCGTGTTGACCAGCCATAAACGAATTTAGCACATTTCTTGTGCTGATACGAGATTGTCAGAGCTGAGCTAGCTTTAGGTTCATTGAACCTGACCAGTGTTGAGTCATCTTGACGTCAACTTCAGATTCATCGAATCTGTACTATGAAGTCAACTTTCTGTATGGGCTTGACCCATTACCGAATTAATTGGGCTGAACCACAAAACTTTTGTGTTCTAAAAAAATTAGATGGACACTAGGCCCAAGTACATCCAAAGTCCATCCAAAGTCCAATTGCCAAGATCCAAGTCCAAGACCACGGCCACGGGCTCGGGTCAGGTCGGCGCGCGCGCGAGTGTAGCCATTTTGATTGCTAATCAATGAACTATAGTTTGATTAACTTCGTTGACTTCTTACTAATATTATCTATATTAGTCTTCACATTTTTCAATGTGAGATACATAATTAATTCTCTCCCTAATTCAAAGTTTTAAACTTTGATTTGTTGACTCAATTTCTCACTCACCATTAATTGATTTTGCGAGTATGAATACATTAAATTCATCTACTTCGAGAGTAGAACGCACTTGTATCAATTAACTTCTGAGAAATTAATTTTATTCTCTTTATTTTATTGGTCAAACAATACCCACATGAGTGGAAATTACACCCATAAACATGCAGAAACATAGCCCAGTCCAAGTGAGACGATATTGTATTCGGACAGGTAGCTTGGAGCTTTGAACCTTCCATAGTCCAACTAACCGGATACACCGGTGGCCTAGTAGACACAATGCCTTGAACTATTCCACCTTAGTGTGTACCGAGACAGTGAGCAGTAACACAATACAGTCTCTACGTCCTTTCTTGTTCTCACATTTTTGTCCGTTTCGGCCATGGACACCCTTTAGATTCATAAGTATTTAATATCCAATGATATTTGAAGTAGCCTCTCACTTCACACTTACATAGGTGAAAGCCTCTTGAGTATCCCGTAATACTCTATCCTTACTAGGACTTCTAGGATTCAGTAAAAGTCTTCAAACTTAACCCACACAACCTACAGGTTCTATACTTGGTGTACTATCCTCTAAGGAATGGTCGGGTTACCAAGCATTTCGTCTAACTTCCACAGCTTAGTTTTCCCGTTGAACCAAGATCTTGGGATCTCCAGTCAACTTGGTCAGGTTACCACTCCTTTAGTTTGTTCGGTAGATTTAAGACCCATTCCTTCTGATAGTTTGGACATTTGATCTCGATTTATACTCTTTGTTAGAGGATCCACTAGATTATTCTTAGACCTAATATAGTCTATGGATATTACACCACTCGAGATCAATTGTCTAACGGTGTTATGTCATCGACGAATGTGTCTAGACTTTCCGTTATACATATCGTTTTGAGCCCTACTACCAATTGCGGCTTGACAGTCACAATGTACCATTATAGTGGGTACTGGTTTATTCCAACATGGAATATCTTCAAGGAAGTTTCGAAGCCACTCAACTTCTTCACCAGCTTTATCTAATGCTATGAACTCAAATTCCATGGTGGATTGGACTATACACATTTATTTTGTAGACCTCCAGGACACAACAGCTCCTCCTATAGTGAAGACATATCCACTAGTTGAGAACGACTCTTTGCTGTCTTAGATCCAGTTGACATCACTATACCCTTCGAGTACAGCTGGATACCTGGTGTATTGTAGTCCAAAGTTTAGAGTGTACTTTAAGTACCTCATTAATATTCTCAAAGCTATCCAATGCTCATGACTTGGGTTGCTCGTGAATTTACTAAATTTATTCACGACACATGCTATATCAGGACGCGTACAATTTGAAATGTACATAATGCTCCCAATGACTCTATCATATTCTTGTTTAGCTACAACTTCACCATTGTTTTTCTTCAAGTGAAAATTCACTTCCAAAGGCGTTTTAGCTGGTAGATCATGAAAGGCGTTGAATTTCTTTTAACACTTTCTCCACATAATGAGATTGTGTTAAGGACATTCCATTTGATGTCCTACTGATCTTGATTCCTAAAATCATGTCAGCTACACCCATATCTTTCATGTCGAAGTTTTGTCCTAATATATTTTTTGTTTTACAAAGAAGATCATGATCATTGCTCATGATTAGCATGTCATCAACATAAAGAGACAATATGACAAATCCTTTTTGTGTATTCTTCTATTTGCAAAAATCGGGAGCTTTCACGCAAGTGTATGTGGACGTTGTATATTCGGCAAGTTGACCAAGTAATAAAATATCGAACTCAGGGAAATGATGCGATATCAAGCAAGCATTGAGTGTTCACAAAGGTTACTAGTTAGTGAAAACAAGAAAATGGTCTTGAATTCTAGCTACTTCAACAAAACAAAGTAATTCTAACTATCACCTTATAAAGATGAGCAAGTGAGTGATGTGTGTGCAGTAGTGTAATCCTACTATGGTTCACCTAGCATCCTATCCATCCTAGCATTCATAAGGTCTCTTGATGTGTTTATCAAGCTATCACTCTAACTAGTGTCTAGATCTCTCTAACAACACAAGCTCAAGGGCTCTATCAAGTGTCTAGAGCTCTCTAACAATACCTAATACTCCATTTAAGAGGTCTTAACTTCTAAGCAATTCTCATTGACATAATAGCATTAATACAAACACTTGGCATGCACAACATTCAATCAAGAACTTCTATGAATTAACTCAATTCTCATGTGTTGCTAACCCACACAGGCTCTAAACATCCAATTGAACATACGAAGCATTCAAACAATTCATCAAATAAGAGAATTAATCCATCAAGATCACTTAATCATGCATAGGATTAATAGAACACTAAACTACACCATAATGATCATACACCAATGCAACTGGAGATTAACCCATGGTTAATTTGGAATCTAAATTAACAATTAAGAAGCTAAACATCATTATTAAGAACAAAAATAAGAGAATTGAGTGAAAACTTATCAAATGTAGAAGACTAGAAATACAAGCTACAAACCTCCAAATGCTAAGTCTTGATCCGCAATTCAAAAATGTAAACCAAACCATAGAAACTTAGGAAATTCAAAGGAGATTACAGTACAAAAAATAGATTAAAGATCTAATGACTAGATTAAAAGTAATTGAAAAGAGAAGTATGAGATTATCTAAGAACCTACTAAAAAACTACCTAATCTCTCTCTAAAACTACCTAATGATCTAAGACTAATAAATTATGCCTTTGAGAGTCTGATCCTTGAGTATTTATAGTCCCCACAATGCTTAGACCAAAGTGCCCTTCATTAAACACGCAAAAGGACGAAGATACCCTTAATGATGCTGAAAACCGTGAAGGTACGTGAGCTGGCTTGGTCGCACGGACCTTAAGTGCGTGATCCAGTAAGTTGGGGCGCGATCTGCTTCTTCCTCGCGCACGAGCTGCTACTTCGATTGACTCAATTCTTTTTGCGTTGCGACCCTCTCTTCAAGCTATTTCACATGGTATATCATTTGCACCATTTTTATTGATTTAATAAATCTAAAATTTGTCAAACTTGCTCATCTCTTCACCTTTTTGCTTCGTTTTTCCTATAAACAAAACTTCCTTGCCAAAAAGGGGTCAATAGCACAAAGTATAAAATATTAGGGTCAAATATGAACATAAACTCATCAAAACCATATCAAAATGGATGCAAAATGATGCAATTAGACCCTAATCATCTTCACATATACACAGTTGTCACACTCATTTACACGAAAGACATTTGACAATATTGTATTGTAAAATTTCAAATGTCATTGCTTCGGAGCTTGTTTAAGTCCATACAGTGACTTCACAAACTTGCACACCTTTTTCTCATTTCCAGGTGCTATAAAGCCTTCGGGTTTATCCATGTAAATTTCTGCGTCCATCTCACCATTGAGAAATGCGGTCTTAACATCCATTTAGTAAATCTCGAGATTGTATAAGGAAACAATCGCGATTAACACTCGAATAGATGTAATTCTTGCTACTGATGAATAAGTATCAAAGAAATCATACCCTTCAATTTGTTTGAACCCTTTTGTGACTAAACGTGCTTTGTATTTATCAATCGACCCATCTGCTTTATACTTCATTTTAAGGATCCATTTGCATCCTAAGGTCTTACAACCTTGTGGGAGATCAATCAATTCCCATGTATGGTTTTGCAGAATGGAGTAGATTTCACTATTTATCGCCTTTTTCCAGAGTGGAGCATCTGGTCTTAAGAGAGCATCTTTAATATTCTTTGGTTCATCCTCAACATAAATGTAATGAAGTCAGGACCAAAGGTTTTAGCTATCTTTGCTCTTTTGCTACGTCTCAACTCCTCATTTTCTTGAGTACAAGGACCCGCTTCATCATCAACCTCCTCTTGACGAGGTCTTTTAGATGAGATTTTATCTTTCTTAGTTTTACGAGGAAAGGTATTCTCGAAAAACATTGCATTTCTTGATTCCATAAATGTTCCTTCACTCATATCAAGAACTTCTGATTTAGGAATTTGGAATCTATATGCACCACTATTTAATGCATTACACCCTCTATAATCAGAATCTGAGTATCTACTCAACTGGAAATTATCATCAGCAGGGTACCAAAGGCCCAGATTGGAAGTACCCTTCAAATACTTAACAATTTTCTTAGATGCTTCCAGATCAGGTTTTTTAGGGTTCGCCTGAAATCTTGCTGATATCAGGTCTGCTGGCAATGAGATACAGAAGAGAACCAATAAGACATCTATAAATGTTTGATCCACTTTCTCGCCATCCTTATCTGGGTCCATGCTAAAGTTTGCAATCATTGGAATCTTAGCTTCTCTGTTGCTGCTGACTCCGAACTTATTTATAAGGTTCTTGACATACTTAGCTTTGTTAATGAGGGTTCCTTGAGGCATCTGCTTCACCTGCAGCCCAAGAAAGTAGGTCATCTCTCCCATCATTGACATCTCGAACTGATTTGTCAGCAATTTGCTAAACTGATAACACATCAGCTTGTTAGGGGAGCAAAAAATGATATCATCCACGTATATCTGCACTAGAAGGATATTATCTCCATCTTCTTTCCGAAACAAGGTCTTGTCTATCTTTCCCTTGCTAAATCTACTATTAAGAAGAAATTGAGAAAGTGTATCATACCATGCTCTGGGTACCTGCTTTAGTCCATATGAAGCCTTCTGCAACCTATAGACCTTATCTCTAATCTCGAATCATGGTGGCTGCTTCATATATACCTCTTCTACCAAGATTCCATTCAAAAATGCTGACTTGACATCCATCTGATATACTTTAAACCCTTTGTGAACTGCATAGGCAAAAAACAATCTGATGGCTTCTAGTTTGGCCACAGGGGCAAAGGTCTCATCATAGTCAATCCCATCTGAGTGTGAGTACCCCTGAGCCACTAGCCTTGCCTTGTTTCTTACCACCACATCGTTCTCATCCTTTTTATTCTTAAAGACCCACTTAGTGACTATGACCTTTTAATGTCTCGGCCTCTCCACAAGAGTCCAGACTTCTTGTCTTGCAAACTGGTTCAACTCCTCTTGCATTGCTAAGATCCAGTTTGGGTCTCCAAGAGCTTCTTGGATGTTTTTGGGTTCTATCAACCACACATAACAGTTGAATTGGGAGGCCAAGTTTAGCTTCCTTCTGTATTGAACACCAATACTTGGATCTCCTAATATCTGCTCAGCTGGATAATCAGACATCTTCTTCTTACCCCTCTGAGGTGCCATGGTCTACTTCTCTTGGGTCAGGTCTGACTTTTCCCCTTGGTTAGTATCAGTAGTCTTGTCACCTTCTTCTACTCCTGAAGGTGGCCTGTTAGCTGATTTGGGCTCATCATCTGAATCTGATTCTGAATTAATCTAAAGTACTACAATCTTGATCAGATCTGGCTTGTCATTTAGATTCATCTGATCCATCTCATCTGCCAGTTTCTCTTTGATGTACTCATGAATAAATCCATCAAATACAACATGTGGTGTTTCCTCCACAAAAAGAGAAACCTTATTAAAGACTCTATATGCCTTGCTGCTGCCAGGATATTCTAAGAATATTACATTAGCAACTTTGGCATAAAAAAATTTAACTTGGTTTTTTCCTTGTCATGGATGAAACACTTACATCCAAAGAAATGGACAAAGGAAAGGTTAGGGGATTTACCTTTGTACATCTCATAAGGGGTCTTGCCATGCCTCTTGACTGGCAAGCATCTGTTCTGGATATCGCAAGTAGTGTTGATGGCTTCTGCCCAAAACCTTTGGGAAGTGTTGTATTCAGCCAACATGGTTCTTGCTGCCTCCTTGAGTGTTCTATTTCTTCTCTCAGCTAAACCATTCTGTTGAGGTGTTCTGGCAGCTGAAGTCTCATGCTGAATACCCTTCTCCCTACATTAGTCAAATAAAACATAATTAAGGAATTCAGTGCCTTTGTCGCTTCTGATTTTGACTATGTTGAGGTCCTGCTCATTCTGGATCCTCTTAAAAAGCTCCAGCATCTTGGCCATTGTCTCACTCTTCTTGAACAAGAACACTACCCAAGTGAATCTTGTATAATCATCCACAATCACCAGTGTCTACTTCCTTCCACTGAAGTTTGGGGGTGAGACCGGCCCAAATATATCCATATGTAGCAGCTGGAGGGCTTTTGTTGTGGAAGTACTCTGTACATCTTTGAATGAGACTCTTGTTTGCATCCCTTTCTGGCAGACATCACACTTCTGCTCCGATGCAAACACCTCATTTGGTAGTCCTCTGACCAGACCCTTTCTTGCAACCTTGTTGAGAGTCTTGAAATTCACATGACCTAACCTCTTGTGCCAGAACCAGCTGCCTCTGATGAGCTTTTGGCAACCAAACAAGAGTCAGCTGGGCAGCTTGCAAAATCTACAAGATACATGTTACCTCTTATGAGGTCAGTCAGTAGCACCTGCTCATTTAAATCATTAATAACAAAATAAGAGTTTTTAGAGAATCTTACTGAGTATCCCTTATCACAGAATTGGGATACTGAAAGAAGGTTGTGTATTAGCCCTTCTTCATAGTAGACCTCCTAAACTTTGGTGCTTCCGATCAGCAGGGTACCAACTCCTTTGGTGACTCCAAAATTATTAATTTCTCTCTTAGAATACTCTTTCCCTAATGAACTTGCTTTGTTCAAAATGTTTGTTAGCCTCATATCCAGCTGATCTATGGTCTCATCAGCCTTCATTTTGAACGTGTCGAATGTGTGAAGAACAACTTATAATTTATTCTCCTTGATCTGATCTGTCCCTTAACACATCAAGGAAAGTTTTTTCCACATTTCCTTGGCTGTCTTGCACGTCTTGATTTTATCAATGTACTCCTTGGACAAAGTATCGATGATCTCTGTCCTGGCCACCTGGTCTAGATAGAACAAATTTCTTTTAGCATCAGTCAGCTCGCTCTTCTTCTTCTCTGGTCTTCTCCTCTCGCTGATCTCAACTTCTGGAGTCTTTCCATCACTGACTAGTTCCCAGAAGAATTAATTGGTCCCTCCTCCAGCACATCCAGCATTCAATTATGGATAGCTCCTAGATAGTTCTCCATTCTGAAATTCCATTAGACATAATCTTCAATAGAGAACTCTGTCAGCTTTCTGGTGTTGGAATCAATATTCTCGTAAGAGGCCATTCCTGCAGGTGGGTTAGATAAATGCACACAAGAGGTTTTCAGGGATCTGTCCTGGTGACCACCAGAAGTTTACTCAGGCTGTGTTCTTTTGGACACATAGCTCTGATACTACTTGTTGGTCCCAAAGGCAGGTTTTAAGGAAGAAACACTTAACCAAGTCTTGAAGAAGGGGGGTTGAATAGACTTGGCAGTATTCTAAACCTTTTCGATTTTGGCCTATTTGAAAATCAGCAGACTTTCGAAGTTTGTCTGGATTTGATGAAACAGTGCGCTGGTGATATTTCAAGTGCGGAAACGTTTTAGTTTTGAAAATCCCTTTGAGGTGATTGTGCGCAAATAATTAAAGATAAAAAAAAAAGAGAAAAGCTATGCAATTTATAGTGGTTCGGATATGAATATCCTAATCCACTCTCCACAATCCAACTTGGAGTTGTGGGTCTCTCCACTATCTTCCTTTCTCTCTTACACACGTTCTTGAGAGTATTACCCTCTACAACAGTTAGTTCTTGAGTTGCAACTAACTTACTTAGCTTCTTCAAAGCTTACAAAAGATAAGTATGTATGAGTGAGTTTTGTGAGTACATTGAGTATTTTGGCAGCGTTTCTGCTTAGTTAATCGCGTGATAATTCATATCTATTTTCTTCACTAGTATTCCTTTATATAGAGGTTGATTAACTAGCCATTAGAGTTGACTAGAAATAAAATCCCTATATAATCGGATTCAATGAATTAGATTAATAATTTATTGATCCTCTTCTTGATTCTGGAAATCTTCAAATCTTGGTCTTCAAATCAATCAAGTTTGTCCCCTTGATTGATTGCCTCTAATTCGGGAATCCTCTAGCAGTTGCTGTTTTGTTCCTTTGACTTATTTTACTTCTCCTCGAATAGTCTTCTGGTAGACAAGATGACCTCAGCTGATCTTCAACATCAGCTGATATACCAGACCTCCTCTTGTATTATGGATCTCTTCTGGTGTGGAAGACCTCATATGGTAAGCTGACCTCAGCTGACATTGTAACCTCATCTGATGTCTGGATCTTCTGCTGATCCTTGTATTGTCTGCAACAGGTTCTTCAGCTGGTTTCTATCTTCAGTTGGTATCAATCTCTTCTGGAGTCCATCTTAATAAAGCTTCTCCTTGTGCCAGCTTCCAAAGTATTCTGTCTTCTAGAATCTGCTAAGTCCTCAAGGACCACAACTGATCTTCTTTTCCACGAAAAGACTTGGATCTTCTAGGCTACAAGATTTGTTCCCCCTTACAAAGATACCTATCTAATCCTAGGTTATCCATCAGCTGACTAGCAGTTTCAGCTGATCCTATGACATACTATGTGGTTTATCATATCGTCAACATACTAACAAGAATATCCTAACATCTCTATAAATCCCACATGTGTGAGGTGGTCCTTCTCCTTCACACAGAATAATGCTGGTTGTACTATTAGTCTTTTTCTTTAGAATTCTGGTTCATCTTCTAATTTAATCTTCATTAAACTTCCAGATCTTCATGATAAAACCTTCCTTAAGTACAATTTAGTGAGTGCATAATTGCATCACTAATTTGAGTTGTAAGGGTCTTAATAATCCTTCTTAACTGTAAACTTGTACTTTGTTCTTCAAACGGTCTTCTCGGTTGTAGGCTTCCTTGAACTTTACAACATCAATTCCTTCAAATTTGATTACAACTGTAGGAACAACTTTACAGCTGCAAGGTCTTGTCCAACTGTAGGTTTAACAACTTAGCTGCTTTAGTTTTTCCTTTTAAACTGTAAATTCCTTAACTTTCTAAATTCACACATAAAAGTAGTAACCATATAATAAAGAGTATGTTTTGCACACATAAAAATCTAATCAAACAAACTAACAATTTTCCCCTATTTTGATGTTGGCTAAACACATTATGCAGTACATAAAGTAAATATGCAGTAGCAATGAAATAATGCTTAAACAATATAACATATGAAATGCAAACAACACAAAGATAAACAAAGCAATAAAAAGTATGACAAAAGAAAAAGCTGCATAAAATGAAAAAAGTTTCAGATACAGCTCACAAATTTAGATAGACTAAAAACTAAAAAGTTTTAGTGTCTAATCTAATTCAGTGTCTTCATCTTCTTCAGTGCTTCATCTCATTTTGTGTTTAGGATATGCTTCAACTTCCTCTTCATCTGAGCTATCTGGCCTGGTGTTGAATATTCCTTGAGAGACTAGCTTCTGATTTCTTTCATGTTCCTCAATGTATTGAAGCATCATCCTCAATTCATATTGTAGGATCAGTTGCGCTGAGTAGAACTGATGTACTATCCTCGCAAACCAACACATGTCTTTTCTAGCGTGCTTATGTCCTCACTCGCACGCACCCTGAGAACTTCCCAGGGGGTCACCCATCATGAAATTTCTCCAAGCCAAGCACGCTTAACTTTAGAGTTCTTTCACAATGGGCAC